>SSNR01000064.1:379272-402262 GCA_006937965.1 Callopanchax toddi | reverse complement strand
TAAAAAAAAAAAAAAAAACAGCTGATGCTGAGAGCTGCTCTGTGTTTATCACTAGAGGTCTCAATTTTAGCCCGAGACGTCGGGTTAAATACGTTCATTATTTCAGGTCGGACACACAGAGAGAGAGGAAAAAGAGAGGAGCTGCAGCGCACCGTTTGGAGACATCATGCTGCTCCATGGTTCTGATTCTGCAGTCTGTCAATCAGTTAAAAACATATTTTCTACTTGTAAAAGTCTAGATTTTCATTCCCACCCTGCTGCAGAAAAGAAGCTCGTAAAGGGAAGGAGAATAATTGCGCTACTCATCCAGACTCTTGGTCAGCGCGCAAACGGGAGTCAGGGCGCACTGCGCTCCGAGGAGATCGTCAGGACGCATGAACACTGCGCTGTAAAAAAAGTTTAAAGCATGCAAATTTGCACAAAACATTCCGTGAAAGTACAAGGCTGCAAAATGTGAACTGCAGAAGAGAGGAACCACTGTCAGAAACCGACAGAAAGATCTTTGAACAAAAAGCACATTAAACCTGTAACACAGGACAGGTCCTCCACTTTTTGTCTTTTGAAACATTTTGAAATGAACATTTGTTTTGCCATTCTTAAATGCTTTGGTTGACACTACAAGTCACAGCAGCATACGCACAGTTGCGCTGTTACCGTAGCTCGTCTGGAGGGTTCCGAAATTATTCAAAATAGCCAATGAGAGCAAGACTTACAAATGATGTAATAGTTATGAAATCACCACAACACATTCATGCTGTTGATGTCAAATTTACTCTGTTCTATTTCATTTCATGATGACTTAAATGAAATCCCTCAAAAATAAAACAAATTTATATAATTTTGTTGAGGAAGTCATTTGATTGGGTGGGCCCAGGTACACAGTGGGTGGGCCCAGGCCCGCCCAGGCCCACCCGTAGCCACGCCCCTGGTTGAGTGTCTGTGCTGCCAGCACCACCACCATCTGAACAATGGTAATTACTCTGCTTCACTGCATCTGTAGAAGTCAATGAAGCTGAACTCATTGTCTCTTCACATGGAAGTCAACAATTGTGAGAATTCCCTGGTGACATTGCAACCACCACTAAACCACCTTCGTGCATTTTTTATCAGTCAGCGTGTCTCAGTTTGTTCTTTGGCTCTCTTTTCTCCCTCTTTTTGCCTCCATTTTCTGGTGCATATGTTTGTTTGTGTGGGTGTTTTGAGTGTTCTGGTGTGTGTGTGTGTGTGGTTTTGTGTCCAGGAATGATCTGTTTAGTAGACTAAATATTGACTTAGTCTTTTTGCAGGAAATCTATTTTACTGATAGTCAGATCTCTTAGAAGTTTATTTTCAGCCAGATTATGCAAATAGTTGAGAAACAACTTAAACAACCAGAAAATGAAAAGAGGAAGTACATCATTCTTCTCTTCTCTGGCAATTTTTTGCAACAATTTCATCAACTCAAACTACATTACTTTCCCTGCGTTTGTTGTGTTTTTTCATTTTGGACATCTTTATCTGAACGCTTATTTGTTTATTTCCAGTTCCCACTTGGTCCTATTCAGTGGAGGCCGAAGAGCAATAGTTTACCTGTGAAGAGAAAGTTCACCTGAGCAGGTTGTTAGTTCATAACATGGCAAATCAGAAACACCATTCAACAAAACGACCTAAAAACATACATTGCATAATTTTAGACAGTACAAAGAAGCTGAAGTATCTGGCGATAATAGCCTGACAAACCATCCTATATAGTCTGGCCACGATCCATTGAAACGACGAACAAACTGTCTTCACATCAATCAGTTCAGCAACATCTGGAACCAGCTGCTAAATTAAACTTTTACTGTATCCCAAAGCAGCAAATACATCCTTTTTCAAAATAAAAGACTTAAGTGCCTCTATCTGTATGCATCTTAAAGAAAAGCCCAAGTCTAAATCGTCCAAAGTTGATGACAAAGCCATTTTAAACAAATACAGTTCCTGAGCTGCCACCATGTTGTTTAATTTCTAAGTCAAAGCTCTGCCATCATCAGCTAATCCCGCCCACCAAACCGTTAGAGCGTTGTGATTAGCCCGTTACCAGACTGATCGGACCAATCAATGGGCTGTGGAGGTTCCAATGGAGCGTGGCTAGACCAAAGTCTGCAGAGCAGAACTGACGGTCTAGTTTTCTAGGCTATGGCGATAATGCATATACTCCAAAAAAACAATCCAAATGTCACACAGGAAGCTAAAATTCCTGTTTGGACAACCAAGGAGGAATTTTTACAAGAGAAAAGCTGTGATTTATGAAGCAGGGGCAAAAGGAGAAGGAATTTTCATCATCTGCATCAATTCAAACTCAAAACCTTTTTAGCAGTTTGAGAAAAAGTCATTGTTACATATTTTTACACCTTGTCACTTTTGCATTGAACAGTCTCTGTTTTCTGACTTTCCCAAACCAAACAAAGTACCGTCTTTGCTCGAATATAGGACGACCCTGATTATAAGACGACCCCCATTTTTCAAGACTGATCTTCAGAAAAAAGATTAAATTCACTTTATAAAGAAACTATTTTTAATTAAATTTTGAGAAAATTATTTATATGATACCTTAAAGCGGCTCTCTGGAGCATTTTTCTCTGTATCAAAGTTTTCTAAATGTTTTAAATGATATTTCAGGTCTAAACTATGATCTATGGGTTGAGTTCCACAACATCTGTCATTCTGATGAAGACCCTCCTTCCTCCTAGAGACCCCTTTCCATTATTTCTTGCCGCCGACATTTTTCAGCCAATGAAATACAAATTTCTGCATTCTCTCAACATGCACGCGCATCGACCAAACCTGTACCAGTAGGGGGCGCTGTCGTACAGGACGCTCCGTGTGTTTCTCTGCCGTCTCAGCCGTTCACTGAGGACTCACAGCTCATTTCTACTAAAAACCTACCCATTCCCCAGCTAAAGACGGGTTTATTTTTATTTTTAAACCTTTCACCTCACAGAATGGCAAGGCTTGACAGGATTATGCGTTTATTTTGGTCAGAAAGTTAATTCAGGGCCGAGTCAAGTTCAGCTTCAGAGTCCAGCAGCAGCTCGGTGCTAACAGAGCTAATATCAGAAGCAGCAGGGACAGAGAGGGCTCATCAGACCCTCGTAGTATTGTTGGAATAAGAGTTGTGAACTGTGAGTGATTAAACCCTACACATTGAGCTGTACAGTTCATGTCCGAAGTATATGCGCCGCGTGCACGCGCGCACACGCGACCGGACGCGCGTGTCGAGATGTTTTGAGGAGGAGCCTTTGGAGGCTAGATTCAAAAACTGCTCTCTTGATGAAATCCTCCGGAGTGCTGCTTTAATTATAGACTGCTTTGATATTTGCATATTAATCAGACCTGAATTAAAGTTCTATGTGACAACATATTTCAGTCAATTGGAAAAAAAAGAGAAAAAAGAAGCTCTCTTTTCCTCAGTCTGGCTGTGTGGGCCCTCCCTCCTCCCTCTCTTTTTCTCTCTTTTTCTCTCTCTCACTGGGACTGTGTGTGTGTGTGTGTGTGTGTGTGTGTGTGTGTGTGTGTGTGTGTGTGTGTGTGCGCGCGCACGCAGCTTCAGAAATGGGTCCTGTGTGTGGACGTCAGGCAGCACTGGATTCTCAGGTGTTTTTCAGGCTTGAGGAAGAATGCGTCTGTGACTCGAGTGCCGCGCTCACCTGTACAGAGCTCACGCTGAAAACACTGCAGCCGTAGCGGGTCCAGTAATCCCAAATCACCGAGGTCCAACAGAAGGTGTCGGCTCCATCCGTACTAAACAGAACCGGACCGAACCAAAAACCCAATCTAGTCTGAAAACGCCAGAAGCTGGAGCTGAACTTTGTCATCAGGTGTTTTTATCCTCAGTGGACCTGTAACTTTGAGGTAGAGCGGACGTCTGGGACTGCTCACGGTCTAAGAGCTGCTTCCTGCTGGCACCGCTTCTGCCATTTGAACATAAAGCATGCGCCCCCTGCTGGGGCACGATAGTGAGACGACCCCCCTTTTAAAAATTATTTTTAATGAAAAAAACCTTGTCTTATATGCGAGCAAATACGGTAGATGCCACTTTACATTTTTGTGCATGTAATGATATGTATCAGACTTTTCATTTAAAAGATACTGATGAAGAGAGTAAATGGTGGGAAAGGGACAAGATGATAACATAGGTTGTAATAGCTTTAGATGTTCCAACATTTGTTCAACTTTTGCCCTTTTTAGTGTAGCAGTTAGCTTGATTCCCAAAGGTTCTCCAAACCAGAAGCTCACTGATATCTGTCAGTTACATATATGCCACTGACTGCTCATAAAAAGCTTACTTCAGAACCAGTACATTTTGTTTTTGTAAATGTAGACTAGTTGTTCACTTGTTCACATCACGCTGATGGCAGTGAGTGACACAGAAGCGAGGTAAAACTGCTTTCTCTCAAATACATGCATTTTGTTCTGTTAAAAAAGCTCACTAGTTATGATATTACTGCATTATGTTAATGTTTATTTATTAGATGCTTTTATCCAAAGCGACTTACAATAACGCACCTATCAGGCATGTTGTGATCTGTGGGGGAACCGGAGCACCCAGAGGAAACCCACGCATGCATGGGGAGAACATGCTAACTCCACGCAGAAAAGGCAGCAACCGGGATTTGAACTTCGAGGCTACAGTGCTAAACAATTATGAGTTAAAAAGTTGCACCAAGAATGATAGGGGATTGATTGTGTTTAGATCATAACATGTTAAATAAGTCAAGATACTGAAACCTCAACTGTCTCCTGAGTGCCATAAAACTCTCTGCTCATCAGGGATGGGTCAAATGCAGAGAACAAATTCCACTATGTTGTACTGTGGTGTATACATACATATGTGGCCACATATCACTTCCCCTTCCCCTTTTATATCAGTTATTTTATGTTGACGACCATCTGTGTTGCACACTGTCTACGGTTTGGAGTTCTGTGCTCAACGCCATCTAGTAAAATGATCCATGGGTTGCATACATGTCTGTGAAACAGTTTTGTCTCTTCTTCTGAAACCATGCTAGGTTTTACCATCATTATTTCCCCATGGTCCTCCACTGTGGTCCTCTGCAGCTGATTGCTCATGGGTATATCACTCAGCCACACTTAAAAACAGCTGGAATATCTCTTTAAAGCAATGCATGTTTGTGATTATTGTCTCATCTCATCTAATTGAGCTTAAGAGTCTTCATTTAAAAGTATGCATTTTTGCACTGGATTTGAATCAAGTATTTATGGTGAATAACAGCTGTTTAATCTGATTTACAAACAACAGTTGCTAGAAGGCATCTCTCTGAAAGTGTTATGCTTTCTTAAAGGGATTTTAAACATTTAAAGGAGTATTTCTTTGCTGAACTAAACTGCTAATTGGCTTCCCCCCCCCCCAGATTTTGTAATAAAAAATGTCCTCTACAGCAGTGATTACTGTAACTGTGTCTGAGTATGGTTTAAACAGAGAGAAAATCAACTATGTAAACCACAGCGGCTGTTATGGCGTCTTAGTGGGTGAATGCCACTTTTTTCCCCCTGAATCCAATATTTTCTTTGGTGCCGTTTAACCCTCAAACTGCATTTCGAAGCACATTTAGTGGTGAAGAGGGTGGCCTCAAATTTAAGCAACCTCAGTGTGTGTGTATGAAAATCCCATCATAGAAAGGAGGTTTGTTTTATGGGATATGTTAAGTAGAATAATGAACCAGGGCCTGAACTGAGAGATGATGGATGTGATTAGGGCCGTTTTAGCGTGGGTTGGCTAATTGCTGTTTTGAAGAGGATGAGATATAATGTGATGTTATCCCACGGAGAACTTGGCTCAATGTTGATATGGATTGTTTTTTTTCCCTATGATAAAAACATCACAAGGTTTTGCTCCTCCAGCTGAAGGAGAGGTCCATACATCTCTACATCTCTTCTCTGCTGGGTTGCCGACATTTGTCTAAGCGAAGGTTTGATTTCATCCTTTAAAAAAAAATCACCCACAGGGTCTTTAAAGTCACTAAATCTAGTGAAAATGTGGCTAAGTTGTCATGAAAGACTATGCAGGGAAAAGTGAACAACAACTCGCCCCCCTCGATGCAGTCAGAGCGTGTGCACAAAGAACATGAGCTCACAGATAAATCAGTCGTCAATGTGTGCACGACAGAGAGGGAGAACGAGGAGCTGAAGAACAAATGTACCGCTCGGGTTTAAATTCAAGTATCGACTTTATAAAACATTATTTATTGCTGAATACATTAGCTTGTGTGTACTTATGGGTGCTTAAACAGAATGCATAGTTATTATAGTTATTAATATTATTATGGAGAAAGATGGCTAAGGGCTTTGCATGCAAATTGCATGCTGTGTGAATCTTTTGGCACCAGTTATCTCTTTTTTCCCCACATTTCAGAGTGTTTAAATTAGTCCTCGGTTTCAAGTTGGCTAACAAACTGTCCTTCTTGGTGTCCATTTGTTTCCCTCATTATGGCCCTTTAATAGACTCACTTTGGCTTTTGTTCTGAGTAGCTAGCTTTTTAGAGGTTAGTTTAAAGCCAAGTGTGAAGATTATTTCTCTTCAGGAGGTTATTCAACCACAAACATGCCTAATGCCATCGGACAGCCGTTCACTAGTTCTGAGATTAGAATTTAAATGACATTTATTACAGGTTCACTCAAATCTGAACAAAGTTGAAGTGTTTTTTGCACAGAAAACAGAGCAATGTAGGCAATTAGAGGAACTCTGTCCTATCTGTAAGAAAGGCAGAGAATTAGTGTTGTTGGACCTTATCGAGATACTTTTGTTTGCTGTGGCCTTTTACCAGGAAATGTCACACAGAGCACTCAGGCATCAAGAGGCACTTTCAGGGCAGGTCCCCAGGCTGAAGCCAGTTACACCATGTTCTATAGATAGAAATGCATACTCATGCCTTTATATGAACATATACACAAATGTTATGAACACACAAACATTTTCTCACAAGTCCTAAGACTTCAGAGCTAAGACTGCTCAGTATCAAAAAGCCTTCTTTGGTTTAAAGCATTAACAATTAAATGTGTCTCGCGTTAATGTTAATAAGCAAAGATACATTATTTAAGATTGATAAATATGTTGGATCAGTACCAGACCCATAAGACACAAAAGCAGTATTCTGCTGTAATTTTCTCTCGTGACATTTGACTTATATTTTGTGCTAGTGTTTGTAGTTTTGCACTTTGATTCTCAAGAGTGAGAGAGGAATAGCCTGCTGAACTAGGCTGGTGGAGAGTCTGACATTTAGACTCAAAGGCTAATGGGATTCCAGCATCTGCCTCATGCACTCTGGCTTTTTGTCGGGTTCTCGGATCAGGACTGACTTGCTCACGCTCTGTTTCCAGACCGTCTGGAGGCCTAATGCGTTCTCTTGTCCTGACGTGGCGTCTTTGAAATGTGCCAACATTTTTCCTTTTAAATTTCAGTCAGTCTCTATGTCTGAATGTCCTCACTAGTGGCTGCCGCTGCTGAAGACTCAACTCATCTCACACAGAGAGAAAGGGCCGTGGGGAGGCCGCAGAGGAGAATCACATTGTCTCCTCTAATGGAGGCCAGGGACTCATGGAGTTCTGCCCTTACAGTGGTAATGCAAGCATTCTTCAAATCAGCCATTTATTCTGTCTAAAGGCTCATTTATTCTATCCCAGGGCTATGTTGTGAAAACATCTCTAATGATGAGAGGGATACCCAGTGGGTTGAGATGTTGGAATGATTTTTCCACATACTGTGGGATGTCTGGGCTTGACCCATTCATTGACCCTCAGGGGTTGTGCTGCCTAGTGGAGCCAGAAGACTCATTTGATGTAGCTCAAAGGTTTGTCTTAACCCCTGTGATAAAACTATATGTTACAATTCTCAGAGTGATATACCATCACTTAAAAACTCCTCTCCCACTGACATTGTGACACTGTAGGGTAATGGATTCAAAGTCTCAACATACCAGTATAAAAACTTTAGAAGTTTTTTTTTATTTTTTTATTTTGAGGAGTGCATTTTTGCTAGTTTAATTTAATAGGTTACTTCATTTAGAGAGTTACTTTAACCTTCTGGATTTTAATACCGTGGAATGTTAAGAGCTTCTCATTAGAGAGCACTTCAAATTCTTGATCTTAGCGTTCTCTTCTCTGATGGAATCACTCTTTTCCTAAAAAAAAAGCTGTAAAGTTTGAAATATGAAAACAGGAAGAAAAAAAGACATTTTAGAAGACAGACAGAGAGAGATAGCGAGAGAGAGAGAGAGAGAGAGAGAGAGAGAGAGAGAGAGAGAGAGAGAGTGTGAGGAAAAGGACAGGGGCTCGTTATGCTCCTGGAAATATCAACGCAATTGGGAGCACCATATCATTTACAAATCAGCCCTGACATTTAGGATGCAGGCGAGTAATAATGTAGAATTGTATTTCACTTGTGTGATGAGAGGAACATCTTCCTGAATGGAGCGGGGCAATATGTACTACACAGACGTTCTTCCCATTCTCATATTAAACCCTGTACTACCATATACTACATTAGTCATCTGGTTTCGTTTCAGCTGTTGAGAACAAAGCTGTCATGAAGAGTTTGGGCTTGTTTGAACTGGTTTTATATGATGGAGAAACAACTTGAGATAAACTCAAAGGGAATCACTTTATTCGTGCAAAATGTACATTTTAATATTCTGTGAAATATACGTACAGAGTCAGTTCAATTTTCCAGTAGCATTTCTTGATATAGATGATAAGATTCAACATCCAAGGCTGCATCATGTTGGTAGAGGTATGTGCTTGAGAAATATAAAGTTTTCAGTAATTTTTGTCATGAGCAAAGTTTGCATGGCTTAACTGGAGGTCAAGTGAAGTTGGGGAGTAGTGTTCTTGTGTTGCGGCGTTGCTAAGAAGATGTCACCACACAGTTGTGGAAGAAAAGGAGATAGGTTCATCAACCAGGACTCAATTTGCTGAAATATCAACTGCTGATTTATAGCCTTTATTAAACAAGTTGGTGAAGGTATATTAAGACAAGTCCAGTGATCAGATGCACGTTCTACCTGTACTGTAATCCTCGATAAAAATGCAGAATAAAGCAGAAGAAGAACTTGTTTGGAAACAAGATAAAGTAATAATATGCAACTTTTTCATATTTTTAAATCTTTTCCTTGAGCCAGTATGTGCTAATATGACCCTTTACAGGGTTAATGAAAAGTCACTTAGCCCCATCTAGTGATTAGATCCAGAATACCACGATTGCAAAATCTCTGTCACCGTCACAGTACCCAGGAAGTCACGTGTCTCACGAGGGTTAGGCTAACCCAAAGTGGATAGCTGTTATGCTAGCGCTGGAGTGTTTTTAGTTCATGATTCCTGCTTTTTTCCCATCTCTCCCTACTTGAACACAGCTGATTTCTTTGAAGGAGTAAATAACCGCTCCTGTAGAAAGCTATGAAGGCTGAGGAGACATTTCAACAGTTAGATTTAGGAGTTTATAAGCTGAAACATGGACTAAGTTTTTAATGGCAGTGATTTAAAACGACACCAGAGGGCACCCAAAACAAGCAAAACTGCATATTGTCACTTTAAGTGGAAAAACATCTTTAGGAGGTTATAGAAGGATCCATCTAATAAGCAGAACTTATGACATTAGTTGGTTTAATCAAGTTTCCTCTAAAGCAAATTTCACCTGTCTGGCCTGAGCAGCAGCATCATGCACACTATTGGTGAGCAGATTTCTTACTGTGGCATCGCTGATAGGTTTGCATCAATGAATGCAAGAAAAATCAATAAGATTATTGCAATTAAATTGAAATTGTCTATATCTTTTTTTGCATGAATTTTGTTTGTTTTCTTTTGCCCAATACATTGTGGTGTTTTTTTCTGTTTCGTTTAATTTCTTTTGGCTTTAAGTAAAAACTAAAACTATTAAGATGTTTGTATGCTATGAAAAGACGCTATCTTTAGATAATCAAAGAAACAAGCCAACATCCACCTTTTTTCAAACTTTTTCTCCGTAGTTTAAGACACAAAAAACTTTGTTCTTAAACAATTTAAACTTGGATAAGTATCAGGACAAATTTTTGGACTCATCACCACACAACGACTAGACAACAAGCTACAAGCTAACTACAAGCTAACTAGCTACATCAGCAGCAAATCAGACTGCTCGGGCGCCGGGCGGATTCTATTGGTAGGCACAAAGCCTGGAAGCTCGAACGGCGGGCGCACTCCACCGACAGGCGTGAGTCCTGGAAGCTCGAACAGCGGTTGATTCCACTGACAAGCGCCAGAGCGGAACACTCGGACGGCGGGTGGACTCCACCTACACGCGCAAGGCCTGGACGCACGGATGGCGGGCTGACTCCACCGTCACATACAGTACCAGAACAAATTTTAACAATAGTAAAGTTTCAACCAGAAAGAAAGATGCCAACCAAAAATAAAGAAGAAATAGAGGAGATAAAAAAGCTTTGGAGTTTATGTCAGAAGAAATATCCACAGTCTCCAAGCAGCAAAAAATAATCATGGACCGTTTAGAGGAAATTAAAGTCTTAAAACGACAAAATGAAGAGAAGGAAAGGAAAATACTAAGTCTGGAAAGTCGTGTCACAGAACTCGAGCAGTAGACCCGCATGAACGATGTTATCATCAGCGGATTGGAGACCAGACCTAGGTCCTACACCAGGGCAGTTACAGAGGTGGATGGTGAGATGTTCTCAGACACAGATATGAACTCACTAGAAAACCAGGTGACCTCCTTCTTCAAGAACAAAGGCATAGCCATATCTAACAATGACATTGAAGCTTGCCATCCGCTCCCTCGAAAAAACAAAGAAGCAAAACCAGCCATAGCTAATCTTACGGCTCACAAACAGGAAATATAAAAATGCCCTCCTCAAACAAGGGAAAAAACTCAGAGGAACTTAGGTATATGTGAATGAACATCTAACTAAGAAAAATGCAGACATTGCAAGGAAGGCAAGGCTCTTAAAAAACAGAGAAAGATACAATCAACATGGACAGCGAACTGTAAAATTTTCATTAAACTTAACGGGTCACCAGAACAAGCCAAAGTCCTTGTGATAAAGCACATCGAGGAACTGGAGAAGTATGAGTGACTTTGGAAATGAATGCAGGTAAAAAACAACAACAACAACAAAATTAAAACTTATGATGATGCAACAAACCACAGACAATACAGAATTTAAAGTATACGAAGCAGACTGTTACATAGATCCAGAAAACTATCTTTACAACAATATAAATAATTGTGAATATCACACAGAGGAAACCTTTAACAAAAATGTAAATATGGATGCAGCCCTGTCAATAATTCACTTCAACAGCAGAAGTCTCAATAGAAACTTCTGTAAAATAAGGGACTACTTGAAAAATGTTAAGAAATTCAATATAATAGCTATATCTGAGATCTGGTCGGATAACGATAAAATGACTGATGTAGAACTCGATGGATATGAATTATTCACTATGAACAGGAGGAACAAAAAAGGAGGTGGAGTTGCCATTTATGCTGATATTAACCTGAGATGCTCAGTACTCAAAAGGATGACCCAAACAGTTGAAAATACGTACAAATGTTTAACTCTGGAAATCAATAATGAAAAGTCTCAAAACATAATTATGTCCTGTATCTATAGAACACCTGGAAGCTGTCTACAGGTGTTTACAGATAAAGTTAATGACATGTATGACAAAGTAAACAGCAGAAAACCAATAATAGTATGTGGTGACTTCAACATTGATCTGCTGAATTCAAATGAACATGTAAAGACAACTGACTTTATAAACACAATGTACACCTCCAACTTATTTCCTCTGATCACAAAACCTTCGAGAATAACAGCAAACACAGCTACGTTAATAGATAATATATTCACAAATAAAATTACAAGTGGATTACTTATCAATGATATAATTGACCATCTTCCAGTCTTTACCATCATACAAAACTAAAAAAATATTAAAAATGTTGCTGAAGTGGAAGAACTCACAGACTCGATACAGAACGACAGAATCCATCACTGCACTAAAAAATGACTTAGAGAATGAAACCTGGGAAGAGCTTTATAAACAGCAGGACCCAAGTGAAGCATTTGAAATATTGTTGGGAAAAATACTTGAACTATATGATAAAAACTGTCCTATTAGAACACAAATAGTACAAAAAAACAACAAGCCTTGGATGACAAAGGGACTGCAAAATGCCCGTAAAAAGAAGAATACATTGTACAAACTATTCATAACAACAAGAAAAAGGAGGCTGAAAACAGATACAAGAAATATAAAAACAAACTAACAAGTGTAATGAGAACTAGTAAAAAAGAATACTTTGACAAAATACTACAACAGAACAAAAACAACATTCAAGGAACATGGAAGATACTAAAAAACATTATTAATAATCAAGTTGGGAGAAAAAGTACAATAGAGGCTCTAATCAGTGAAAATGGAACGCCTATTGAGAATCATGAAGAAATAGCAAACATAAAGCCTAGTTTATACTTCTCCGACAGCACGTTTGCGCTCACACGCAGACGTATTGACGGAGACGTTTTTGATGTTTACTTTTCCGTCAGTGTTGTGAAGCAATTCTCCACCAGGACAGCAGAGGGCGCATAACTTTTCTGCAGTAATGCCTCGGTCGACCAAAGTTTGTTTACTTCAGTTCAGTAATGGCCGACAGAGAGCGAATTTTGATTGAGTTTGAACAGATTGATCTGGAGGAACAAACAATGTTGTTACAAAGAATTAAACAGGAGTGAGTAGACTACAACAGGAGTCTGTTGAATGTCCGTCCGTTCAGTGAGGACGAGGCAGACGACGAGCGAATATGTAGCTCTTGTTTAACCCTTTAGGGACACTGATGGATTATATAAATGTTCGTACTTCTTCTGCCAGACGTTTCTCGAGCTGATCCATATCTGCTTTGCCGAGATTTTACTATTACTACTCTGTTGATACCAGCATCAAGCCGGAAATGATCACGAGGTGTTGAGCCGACCAATCAGAGACGTGCGCTCTCCGTCTCGTTCGACAGATGTGTAGAAAAGTGAGCTCGACTCCGTCCGTCCTTGCGTAGATGTCGGAGAGCTCTTGTGTCGACGTATAATGGCGTTGCGTGTCTCCGTACTGACGCAGACGGAGAAGTATAAACTAGGCTTTATGAATGATTATTTTGTAAATATAGAGACAAATCTGGCAAATAAAATAGAAAAACCCAAATTTAAGATGGATGTAGCCGAACACATAACAACTAACATAAACACACTGTTTATTAGAGACACTGACGAAAAAGAAATTATATTGATTGTAAAAAAAATGTAAAGACAAAAAATCTAAAGATTCTGAAGGTTTGGACATGTCATTAATAAAAAGTATAATAGAATACATTGCAAAACCTTTTACATACATCTGCAATCAATCATTTAAAACAGGAAGATTCCCCAGTAAAATGAAAACAGCTAAAGTCATACCAATATTTAAATCAGGTGATAAAAAACAGTTAGCCAATTACAGGCCAATCTCACTGTTATCCCCGTTCTCCAAAATAACTGAAAAAATATCTGTGAACAGGTTAGATCATTTCATCGACAAATATAATATACTAATTGAGCACCAGTATGGATTCAGAACAAAAAGATCAACGGCAATGGCAACAATGAGCATGGTAGAGGAAATATCAAAAGCAATTGGTAATAAACAAAATGCGATAGGAATTTACTTGGATCTTAAAAAAGCATTTGACACAATAGATCACAATATCCTACTAACCAAACTATATAAATACGGCATTAGAGGAAGAGCATTCGACTGGCTAAAAAGTTATCTAACAGGAAGGAAACAATTCACAGAAATTCAAAATGTAAAATCATCAATTAAAGAAGTATCTTGTGGGGTACCTCAAGGTTCAGTGTTAGGGCCAACGCTATTTACACTTTACATAAATGACATCAGTAAAGTAACCAATAAACTAAACTACATTCTTTTTACAGATGACACAAACATATATATCGCAGGGAAAGACCTGGGACAGTTAATAAACACAGTGGGAAGAGAAATAGAAATACTAAAGACTTTGTTTGACAACAATAAATTATCATTACATTTAAGTAAAACTAAATGCATTATATTTGGAAAACAAAAACAGAAAAAGCTCTCAAAACTGATAATAAATGGTGCAGAAACTGAAAGAGTAAGTGAATATAAATTCTTAGGTGTTACAATAGACCAAAGGTTAAGCTGGAAAAAGCACATAGAAAATGTTCAAACTAAAATGTCAAAAACTATTGCTGTATTGAATAAATCAAAGCATACTGTATCTTAAATAGTAAATCCCTACTACTCCTATACCAAACACTGGTACTTCCACACATGACTTACTGTCTGGAGGTCTGGGGAAACACTTTCAAGACTCATACTAAACCCATATTTTTACTACAGAAAAGAGCAATCAGAATAATAACCAACTCAGATTACCTTGCACCAACACATCCCCTGTTTACAAAACTAAATCTACTCAAATTCACAGACTTGGTCAAACTACAAACAGCCCAAGTACTCTTTAAAGCTCACAATAAAATATTCCCAGAGTCCATCCAGAATCTGTTCCAGGTCAAAGAGACACAGTATACACTAAGGGGGGAAGGACTGGTTGCAAGACAGAAAGTTAGAACTACGTAATGTAAGGAGTCAGAACTGTTCAGTAGAAAGAGTCAAACTATGGAATAGCTTGGACATAGCAACAAGGGCATGTAACTCTGTAAAATCTTTTAAAAAGACATACACTAAGGAGATTCTGTCAAAATATCAAAAGAAGTGAACTTGATTCAAGGCTTATCGAAACTGTTAATGAAAATGTAATGTTTTTGCACACTTGGAAAGATACTAATTCCTCTGTAATTGTTGGACCGTAATTTTTTAATTAGTTAAATAGTTTTCTGTATTTTCTATTGAAATTGTTTCCTTCTAATGTCTATTCTATTTACCTTTATTTGAATTTTTCTTTTCTTATTTCTATTTTATTTTATTTAAAAAAATTTTTTTCAAATTATTCAATGACTATTGTTAACCTTGTTAGATTGGTTTTAGATTAGATTAGTTTTATTGATCAAAAATTGTAGTTAGTAATTTTAATGCTTTTTTATATATAACTTTTTTACAAAGTAGTCTTGTAGAAAATTTTATTTGTACAAAGGGTAGGCGTACAAAAGCCAGGCTTCAGCCTACTCCTTTTGGGTTAAATTTTGGAAATTGTATTATTGTAATGTTCTCCTTTACATGAAAAATGACCAAAATAAACAAATTTGAATCTGAAAAGTCTGAGGCTTTCTGTAAACCAAAGCTAGAGTCTGATATTCCACTCATCATCCTCCACTCTGAATGACCTATTTGGACATTTTCAGTGGAACGGCTCAGCTCGAGTCACCTTTGGTATGTTTGTCCTCACAAGTCTCCTCGTGGTGTTTACAGGAAACCTGAGTGGTAGCAAGTGAACCTTAAACCATCTGTTCCAATCATATCACTTCATCTGTGATCCTGTTAGACTGTGGCATGTTTTCTAAGAGATGTGTCCCAGATAAAGCAGAAGACATCAATGCAACACTGCAGTGCTACATCTGTCCCAGCCAACACACAGAGGCTGGACAGAGACAAGGATTTTTTAAAAACATGTAGCAAACCAAAATGAGGCTTTATAGATGCATGACTACAGCCACTGAACATTCTGGAAATTGTGAACAAGAGTCCTCTAAAAAGTCTCCGGTTTTCCTGGACAAAAAAAAAAAGTTGAGTGGATGCTGAGACGGAGCTTTTCATCATCTGTATTTGAGGGTTGAAGAAACAGCAAGCTGGTGGTGGCGTGTGATTGAAGTGCAGCCTCTGCAGATAAGTAGGATACATCCCCTGCAACTCCCACAGAAACTCGCTTACAAAGAGATGATTAATAAACATACCCCCAGCAGTCTGTAAGTAATACATACACATTACCCAGAATTACCTCTGTGCTTTATAACTGCAGAGTTTGGTAATAACGGAGCACTGCGTCTTGTCGTGCTGTTTCAATATAATTTATTACGGTCTCTTTTAACACATCTGCAGAAAACAGTTTCATATCTCCTGTGGTATGCAGCAGCTCTGCATCCCCAGAGAGCAATCTTAACTTAATACAAATCTGGCTCGCTTTTGCTGCTGGTGATGAATGTCCTTTGATCATAGACCCTGAAAGTCTTCACTCGGGGTTAATCTCAGAGTAAAGAAATGTGGAGAAAAGCTGCAGAGCACAATTTGTTTCCCATTTTTTCCACCCCCATGTGCAGCCTAATATTCATCCACCTGCAGAACCTGACTCATTTCAAACAACAGTTGAAAACTAAGCTCACACACAATACCTTTAGCTGGACTGAACTGACAAATGCAGCATTTCTCTGACAGCATTGCTGGACACATTGCAAAGCTGTGATAGGTAATTTCTGAGGCTGCAGCCTTATCTGTCGTCCCTCGCTTTCCTTCACAGAAAGAGGAGAAAGTGGCAAAGAGACGACAGGAGATGAGAGTAGGTGTGAGAGGAGGTAGATACATGTTGTGTGATCTGAGGCCGCTGTCTGCCAGAGTCTGCTGCTTTGTCCTGCATGAGCTGAAACTACGAAGTTAACGTTAATCTGAGTCAGAAATATAGATCGGCGTAGAAGGATCTTTGTTCTCTATTAGATTTAGTTTAGAAAAATAACAAACAGTTATCAATCTATCATATGATTGGGGTCATGTAAACGTGGGTAAAACACATCTCTTTCACAGCTTCTGTATTTTTAAATTTGTTCAGTATAATTGCTCTTTTGTTAGTTTTCTGCATGTATACTGTATTCGTGCATATTAAGCATTCTGCTAAAATAAGCCCTGTTTTTCTTGCGAAAGGAAAAAAATAGAGTGAAAAGTGCTTTCTGCCCACACAGCAGCTCAAGTGAACATCTGTCACAGCTTGTTTCTTAGCTGTTTGTGAAACCATTTCTAAATTGTTAGTGCAGCCGGATGTTGTGTTTTTTTTTCCCTAGGAGGGACACGATGAAGCACCTCTATTTTATTTAAAGTGCCCATGACATCGTTTTCCGTGTTTTCTGACTTATCTATCATGTTGCAATGTTGAGTTCTCACCTGCCAGAAAGTGCAAAGAATGGCGTCCATCTGTCTCCTAGTACAGCCAGTGAGAAGCTCTTCAAGATTTCAGACCCAGGTTTCAAACCGTTTTTTTCACTCCAGCCCGCTATGAGGTCATAGTGATCCGGACTTGCTTATATGGTAAATTCTCTGCCCACATGCACGTTCACGACACCTGGAGCGAGGAGAATGCCAGTGCTGCTGCCCCCATTGACCATAGATCGTGTAGTGTTTAGTTTCAGTTTAATTTCACTTTCACGCGACGGCACTGCCCCCTACTGCAGCCGAAGTGCCAGGCTGCCAAATAAGGAGAAACCCAGCAGAATCGGAAGGCGGCGCATTCTTCTGATCTCTGAGTTGCTCGTTAGGAAATAATTACAGCGTATTTTGCGTTATAATGGTGCAACGCTAATCTAGAGGCATCAAAGATTACATCTGTTTAATATAAATTCATTTAAATATGGAGCCATGGGCACTTTAATGTTGGACTGAGTGAGGTTGAATAAGGAAGTAAATCTCTGTGAAATGAGCTTGGAGACGATTGTTTGCCTGTTTTTCTTTTAAACGTATTTTACTGCAGCAGCGTCACTTGTAAAAAATCTAATGCAGGCAGTTGGGGATGAATAATTTATGTGCTCACATTTTTGTCTGTGATTAACACAGTGTTCAGCTATATGGCTATCTGTAAAGAATTTTATCAGCCTCTTTGTTCCCCAAAACAAAGTGTTAATGTAGCACTTTTTAGCATTTTCTAGCTAGCTTAATTGTGTGTACATTTTTGACTAAATTAAAACATTTTAATTGATTTTAACTGATCACAGAGTTCATTGTGGTTCGTTACCTTTATAGAAAAGTGCACTCAGCGGCCCCTTTATTAAACACATAAATTCAAATGCCTGCCAATCACAAGGCAGCAACTCAATGCAATTAGCCATCTAGATGCCATGAAGACAACTTGCTTAAGTTCTAATTGAGACTGGTTCTAGATCAGACGCTTCAAACTCCTGTCCTTAATGGACACAGTTCTACATGTTTTTGATGCTTCTCTGCTTCAGGACACCTGCTTTGAAATAACAGGCCTCTGGAGACCTTGAAGGCATTCTGAAGGAGTAATTCAATCAGAGGTCAGGTGTGTTGGATCAGGGAACCACCTAAAACATGTAGGACAGCGGCCCTCGAGGACTTCAGTTTTAGACCTCTGTTCTAGATGATAGAACGCCAACAGGAGCTTAATTAACCACTGGTTTCAACCAACATCCAACCACAACATGTTAAACCATGAAGTACGTAGATGGACTACAGCAGCAGAAGACCAAGCCTGGTGTCACTCCTGTCTGCTAACAACAGGAACATGAGGCTACAATTGCAATTTATTGTCAACAATGCATGAGTCCATCCAGACTTGTATCAACAGTTCAGGCTGCTGCTGGTGTAATGATGTGGAGGGACAATCTTGGCCCAATTTGGACGCATTAATACCAGCTGATCCTGGTTTAAACAGCCTACCTGAGTATTGTTGCTGACCATGTCCATCCCTTTATGATCACAGTCGACCCATCTTCTGGTTGTTACTTCCAGCAGGATAAAACACCATGCCACAAAGTCAAACTGTATGCTATCATGTCATTTTTTACCAGAACCTCTGAGAAATATTTCCAACACCTCAATAAATCTATGACACAAAGAATTAAAGCAGTTCTGAAGGCAATGGGAATCCTTCCAGATACTAGGAAGGTGTACCTAATAAAATGACCAGTAAGCATATAGAGTAATTCTTACAGTTTTACAGTATTTCTTTGAGTCTTCGGTTTTTTTCCCTTTATAATTAACACAGACTTCAGGGGCTTTAAAGTTTTGCACATCTCACTGTATAATTCAATCAATTGGGCTTCATCAGCAGTGCTCATCAAGTAACAGAAGGCCTCGGTATTAGCGTGCTAATTAGCATGCTACTCATAGTCTCAGTCTGTGTAGCTTGAACAATAGAGACAATTAAAAAAACTACACTGTGTAAGATTAAACACATGAATCATCTCATTAGCAGTAAAACTTTTGCATGACTTATAAAATTAAAACTTTTAAAGGAGTTTTTGCATATAAAAAGCAGTGCTTGCTATTTTCTTGTTTAGTGTGTCTTTTCTGCATCATATTGTGTTTCTGTCTTTTTGTGGTTGAGTTGCTGTTTTATTCCCCAGCATATGGTGCTTTTTATCTGCTCAGCTGGTTAAAACACTTACATTCAGATTGAAGCTCATATGCTCAGTGAGGCTTTATTTTGTCAGAATTTACACATTTTTCTGACAAAATTTTAATGTTAGAATTTTTATGTAACACCTTCCATGGCTTTAGTTTGAAATTGTGACTATACTTGATGTAGTTGTAGCCTGACAAATACTGCCCTTTGTGTTGAATTGCTTGGAAGAAAACACAATTCAAGAAGAAGAGAGACGCTGCTGACAGGTCCCTGTTGACTGAGGCGTTTCTGATCATCTCTGTGGTTTTGAGAAGAAGATCAACGAGAACAAAATCTCTTGAGAGCATGATATATATATTTTTTTTCTCTTCTCTTTTATTCTTTGTTGCTGAATCCATCCATCCACATGTCCTGCCTTACTCTGTGTGGCCATTCATCATCTCCCCATGTCCAGCTGCATGCTGATCACTTCTTTGCGCTTGTGTCCTCCAATCTTTTCCCTTTCTTCTTTTCATTGCCATATCTCCCTTCACCTCTTATCAAACAGGCCTATGGGCTCCTTTGTCAGCCAGCAGATTTTCCCTCTCATATTGTTTCTAGTCTTTCATCGCTCCCTCCTCTCACTTCCCACCGGATTTCTCTCCAGATTCCAAGATGGTGTAGATGGGATATAGAATGAGGTACGTCCTGTTTATTTCCCCTGGCATCTTCGTGGTTTAGAAGTGGTGACTTTTCCCCCAATCTCTGTGGCAGTGACCTTGTCGACCAAATGGATTTTTTCTTAAGTGCCAAGAGAAGAACCCAAACACAGACATCGACCTGTCGGTGTGACCAGGAAGGGAAGGCCGTCACTGCCACTGCAGAGGGTTATTCTGCAGAGCGTCCCTCCACATGGCTACTTTCCATTCAGAGAGAAAATCTGAGACCAGTGAAACCACTAGAGAAGAAGAGAAGGAGTTTAGGATCAATTGATGGAGGAAGCGAGTGTGAGAAAGAGACAGTGAGTGAATGACACTGGCATAAAAAGCATGTTTGATGTTTCTGTCTACACTCAAGCTAAAGTATTTCCTCAAGAGCTCCTCTCTGGGCTTTATGTCCGCCCTCTCTCATCCTTTCTGTGGTCTGACATACTGAAAGGGTTGGAGCAGAGGAAGACATGGGTGAAAGGGAAGACAAGGAAAACGAAAGCAGTCATTAATACTAAGGGAATTGATCTACTCTGGTCTCCATGGGTTTGCCTGTCTGCAAGTGACTGTAGTGTGCTCATTATCCATCTCTGCTCCAGGTAATTACTGGCTTGTTTTGATCGAAAAGCATTTAATTAGTTGCTCATTAGCATTGTTTAATTAAACTCACCACATGCCTTTTATAACTCAGGAGTGTTCTTTCCCGACTTCATTAGTTGGTGTTGGATGGGGTGTATGGTGGGATTGAGACGAAGTCTGTAGACACGAGAAGCAGTACTGTAGGTTTAGCTTTCATTTGCATTTAGTACTAAAAAGGACATGCGTTTAGAGTTGTTTTTCTCTACAGGAGAGAAGATATTGGTGTATTTTAAGTCACTGCCAATTCTCAGAAGCTCAGAAAATCCATCAAGGTTTGAAACTAATTTAGATTTGCTGTGAAAACCATGGCAGTAGAGGAAATCTATCATCTTATGGTCTATATGGGAAATGTCTCACAGTTCTGCCTTCATAACATGTTGTTCTAACCTGAGAAGTAGGAAGTCCAACATTCTTTTAAAATGATTTTTGGTTTGTTTGCAAATTATGAGGTTTGTTTGACTTCAGAAAAAAATGGTCTAATAATCATATTAGGTTCAGAAATAGGAAACAGGACTTCTTGTTTCCATGAAGATATTTCACTTCTCATTTGTTGTCATGGTCGAGATAAATGCAGGACCCAAGTACAGGAGGATGGAAGCAGGAATAGGCGAAGTGAAACAAAAAAAAACAGCTGTATCGTTGGCTGGACAGAGCTTAGGTAGATACAGGACAAACAAGGCCAGGAATACAACATGAGAAACCGACAGGGAGTGACTGAACTAAACAGCATCTATAGGGAGGGAGATGATCAGGGAGACGAGACACACCTGACAACAAAAACATCTCGTGTACCAAGCCTTTAAATTGTAGGGAGATCTTCCTAGTTCACAAATTACTCCCTGGACATTCCCTTCAGGTATGTGGACCAGGCCTTTGCTGACGTGGCTTTACCTGAAAGACTAGTGAAACTCTTTGGGGATCAGATTCAGAGCTCTGTTGTACATAGTGTAGAGTTGAAACCTCAGACCTCCTGCTCTGTTAAATTTTTTTTGTTTGTTTCTCAGAAGAATATACAAAATTGACACAATATTCAAAACACTGAAATACTGATTTCTCCGACTAGTTTTTAAAGATTTTTTTCAAACAAAAAGCAAATTAAAACCTACAAAATAACTCAAAGAAAAGAAAGGGGGGGGGGGGTTTAGTAATTCATAGAACAGAAGAAAAATAAATAAACAATAAAAATAAATAAATAATAAAAATTACGAGGTTCCAATGGAACTCTGAAAATTGAAATTAGAGGATCTATTTGGATCTGAACTCCAAAAACTGCTGAGAAAGTAAAAAAGTCACCCCAGAATTTTTGCAACCCTGGACAAAAGAACAACATATTGTTACAAGGTGAAGTTTGTCACCTGTCACACTGGTCTAGAACTGAAGGGAGTTTAATGTTGTTTTATCTTTTTGACAAAAACATTTGTTCAATACCAGTACCAATATCAAATGTAAGTGAATAACAGATTTTTGACCTAAACAGCTGGTTCTCCTGTGGAGTGCCAGGCATTTGTTGCAGTTGTTGTTTGGTTTCTCCACACTGCACTGAACTGCATATATAGCAGGCATCTACTTGGGTCTTTTTGTACTTTGAATCAACCAGTTTTTGTCTAATAGTGTTGTTGCAGTTATCATCCATCCGTCCATTCATTTTCTGCAGAGAGCTGGTGCCTATCTCTGGAGTTCATGGGGTGAGAGGTGGGGGACACCCTGGACAGACTGCCAGTCCATCCCAGGGCCACATAGAGACAAACAACACTTACAACCATTCACACTCTCACTCACACCTATAGGGACAATGTAAAGTCACCATTTAACCTAACAAGCGTGTTTTGGGTCAGTGGGAGGAACTCGGAGCACCTGTATGAAATCCACACATGCATAGGGAGAACATGCACATTTTATGCCGAGAGGCTGAAGCCAGGAAGCAAACCTGCAACCTCCTTGCTTTGCTGCGAGGCAACAGTTCATCCAAATGTGCCAGAAACAGCCTCCAGAATATACATTTAAACAAGACAATATGACCTTCATTTTACTGCATCTGGAGGAATAAAAACACCATTGATGAAATTCAAGTTCAAACAAGAATGTGTGAGAATTGGTGAAGTGTCAGGTTGGATATTGTGAGTTCTTTAATGGTTAGAATGTGGTAACACTATAGAAAAATAAGGTCATATTTTTTTCTACATTACAAGTAAGGGTGTGAAATCATTTCCAAAAAAAAAAAAAAAACAGGTCCATATGTATAAAATACAAACTAAAGTCACACTCTGTGTGTGGTGTGGTGTGGTGGTGTGTGTGTGTGTGTGTAGGTGTGTGTGTGTGT
>SSNR01000064.1:359256-379077 GCA_006937965.1 Callopanchax toddi | reverse complement strand
GGGTGGTGTGGGGGGGGGGGGGGGGGGGGGGGGGGGGGGGGGGTGGGGGGAGGGGGCGGGGGGGGGGGGGGGGGGTATAAAAAAGGATGGTACCATCAACAATGTTTTTGAAACATTTTTTGGAAGATCATCTTTAAAATTTGGCTGAAATAACAAGATAAATAATTGTAAACTAAGTTACCAGTTAAACCTAATTGTGATGGATGTTTTTTGCTGACTGTTTGAGTCCACCTGCATGCTTGAACCATGTGGTTACTTTCTAGATAAGCTAAACTTTAAATGATCTGAACCACCAAGTTGGGGTGAGAAACTAAAGTAGATACCTGACCCAGCAAAACCTCATCCCCATTTCCACGCTGGTCTTAGACAGTTGTAGAGGTTAGGAGACTTGAGGACAGAGAGAGGCAGATGAAGTGAAAAGAAAAGGAAGAAATTGCTGAATCCCTATTGAAGAGATTATGTGAGAGGCTTGTGAATGGCTGTGGAGCTGGACTCGACATAAACAGGACAGCAAGAAGAATGCCAAACGGACTGGCACAGACAGATGCTCTGCCTTTTGTACATCTTTCCCTTTCTTATATTTCACCTTGTCTGTCGCTCTGTCTTTGTCTATTCCTGAGCTCTCACTCTGTTCTTGTTCTTTATCTTGTCATTGTGCCTTATTTATGCTGCATTCCTGATTAATTCTCGTCTACATATTCAATTCAATATCCAAGCTTTTTCCTTTCTTCCTGCCACTGTCTATCTCTTTGCTTCTCTCTCCCACCGAGCAATAGCTGACAGTCATCTTCTAGCTGAGTAGTTTACAAAAATAGGGAGTGTGTGTGTGTGTGTGTGTGTGTGTGTGTGTGTGTGTAGGTGTGTGTGTGTGTATCAGCATATGTGACGTTTCATATATTAGTCATCACATATGTGTCTGTTTGCACACTGTCCGGGCGATGACTGAACAGGCTTAGTTTTGTTTTCGTAGCACGTCCCGGAGATGTGTGACAATGAACAAAGTGTCAGTGTGTTAGGACGGACTGAAAGCCAGCACGTAGTATCATAGCATGCTGCAGATCTGACAGTTGGGGTGTGCATAGCCTGGGACAGGAGCTAGTAAGACAGTCTGCGTTGTGTGGATGAAAGCAGTCTCAAAAGCAGACCTCGTGAAAGGAGACGGGTAAGGCTGATGGGGATGCAGGGACAGGAGGTGGTTTTCTTGTTTGGCACTGAAGTCAGTCTGGGCATCACATTATAGACTCACTGTGTGGACAGACATGGAGTCACTACTGACTTTCAGAGCGTTTCTTTTGGTTAAAAATCACACACTTCTGTTGGTCTGTGCATCATGTAATATAAACTCAAGTTACCCAGAAGGAGCATGGATTTAGGGTTTAAACCATTAGCATGGAGTGGTTTTATTTGTTGCTAATCTACTCCATGAAAATAAAATTGCATTTGGTGACTCATGGCATTAAATTGACATCTTAATTTAAAGCTAGCCTAAAATTATGTGGAAACAGCTTTGTTGTTTGGAGCTTTTTAAATGCAACAATTGAATGTTCTTGTTTTCAGATGCTTATTTCTTCCTGTCTCCATAAATCACATTCCCATGACCCCTACAGCAACAGCAAACAATGAGCCAAAGCATGCAATCTTTAGCTCTGCAGCTGTACATTAATGTTATTAAATTATCATGTATTACGTCTCCACTGTTTAGCTTTGGGACAGCCTTATGCAGCAGCTGCCTTTCATCTCTCAGAACTCTCCATCCCATTCATGTATATACACCACTCATAAAACATAGAGATATTTGGATTTCTGGTGAAAATTCAGGATAAACTTAAAATGCATTCTAATCTTTACAGGGGAATCTTTTTACCTCTATACTTTTGAATGCACGTATCCAGTGTTTCAGTACTTTTTGCACAACTTGCTGTTCTCTAAGGAGCTTATTGGCAAAATTAACAGCAAATGTTTGATCCATAAATTGATCAATAAATTCCCAGGTTCAATTAGAATTGGTAGTCCTCCTCATCATGCTCTCCACATTTTAGCATCATGAGACCAAGACCACACCTAACAACTGATCAACAGTACCTCACCATTGTGAGGCTTCAAACAGGATGTTCTCAGACCAGAGTGTCATCAGCAGGTTGTAACATAGATGCAGAGAGACTGGAGGAGTCACATAAAGGCATAGAAGTGACGTCCTTTAGCCACATCCCACACTGTTGACCGCTTCATTGTGAACAGTTCCCTACAGAACCAGATGATGAATGTCACACTACTCCAGACAGATTTATGGGAGGTTAGAGGCACCCAAGTGTCACGTCAGACCATTCACCACCGTTTCTATCGGTGGTCTGCATGTTACATGACCTGCAGGGCACCTGGTACAGGCATCATCATCTTCAATGGACCAGGGACCATTTACACTGGATGAGGGACCAGTGGGCCTCAGTGCTGTTCACTGATGAAAGTGGATTCACGCTGAGCAGAAATGATGGCAGCCAACTATGTTGGAGACATCAAGGAGAACTCTATGTGAACTCTATGTTGTCACCAGACCAGGTTTTGGTGGTGGTGGTGTTACAGTGTGGACAGGTTTGTCAATTCAGAACTATCCTACACTTAGTAAATGGCTCTGTGATAGGCTACCTGGATAACATCAATAATCCACTCATTGCGCCTATAAATGAACAACACAGACCTAATTTCATCTTCATGGACAACAATGCTCCATCTTATTGAGGTCACATCATTTGGGAACAGCTGCTGGAGACTGGGGTACCTCAAATTAAGTGGCCTGTACTGTCTCCAGACCTGAATCCCAGATAAATCCAGTAGGATCAG
Source organism: Callopanchax toddi (assembly GCA_006937965.1). Taxonomy (NCBI): domain Eukaryota; kingdom Metazoa; phylum Chordata; class Actinopteri; order Cyprinodontiformes; family Nothobranchiidae; genus Callopanchax; species Callopanchax toddi. The sequence goes on along the minus strand of SSNR01000064.1, from coordinate 376,239 downwards.
CTAAGTTGTAAAGACTGGTAACTCTTTGAAACTTCAAACTTGATTGCCCTGAGGGCCACCCTTCAAGAAGACTGAGAGCTTCAGCAGACAAGAAGTTGATTTGTGAACAGCGTGAGCCGACATTGTCAAGCTATAATTAATGCTCAAGGTCACACGACGAGTTATTGAGACGTTGCCATTTATTCTTGGGGTATCCCCACCACTGTTCTTGGCTTTTGTTTCCATAAATTGTTTGAGATGAAGAAATCACCATTGCACACTTCTGCTTAAATGGTCTATTGTCATGATATAATATCACTGTAGTGTGAACTTTTGAAGTTTTCCATAGATTTCACCACTACACCAAATATCCCTAACTTTATGGTAGTATAGTGTAGATTAAACTGCCATCTCCTCAGAGCTGAATGGAATCCTAGAGCAATCCTATCACTCCTTTGCTCAATTTTTCCTTGCAGAAAGTTTGCCGGTGGTGGTTAGTACTTCCTCGCTATGGTTTTGTTACTTTAAGGCAAATGAGCAGAAAAGAAACAGTCATGAGTGGTGTTGATTCTCCCTGACATCCAAAGGAATGTTTCTTATATATTTTTTGCAATGGCACAAAGAGACATTTGCAGCAGATCCAGGTACTCATCAAGCCGTTAGGGAGTTTGGGAAATGTGAAAAAGCCTGTGGGTAAAAAAGCTTGCTGCATGTTAAGCATTATCACAGAGTGGAATAAAGAAAGAGCAGCGTTCCTCGTGTACTGTATCTGCAGATGCATGTTTTGGCAAACATATTGATGTACATGCTAAACTTGTTTGCATAAGAGTCTGTTGCAGGCATAGTGGTGCTGCATGTATCTACTAGGCCTTGATATTTGAGGGAGGGCTAAACATGTTACTTCTAACAAATTCAGAGTGAACGAGATAAAGAACAGAGATACATTTGCAGAGGTGGATAGAATAGAGGGAAGTGGACAAAAAAATCAATTATTTTACTTCGATGTTTGAAGAAAGGAAGTGCATGGTGAGCAAAGAGAAGTGGCTGACCTTCAGGTGCCCTGCTGCATTCCTTTCATGTGCAGAGCAGATTACCGTCTGATTTTCAGTGGGAAAAATGAATCCACTGATGCATTGCACTAATTTCATTTAACCTTAAAAAAGAAAAAAAATGAGTAGAACAGTTTCCACAGACTTGCCATGGGCAAGGTGAAAATGCAGGGAAGTGTGGGCCAGTGTCTGCAGGGGGAAACATGGCTAAGTCAGCACTTTGTGTTGAATGGTGTGAGAATAATAGATAAGCTGGGAGCCATCAATTCATTCCTTCACATATTACCCGTTTCCATCTATCTCTTTACATATCTTGAACATTAATAGTTCTCCAGAGGAGTGTTGCAGGTGTGAACTTTTATTTCCTGTTGTGGCTGGCAGCTCGTGTGGGCTCAGGAGGCCGGAGTCCGGCATCACGGAGCAGGATTTGGGGGTTTTCCTGCACCATCAGCACAGCTGCACTGGCTGTGGCAGAGATTCTTCTCTGTGATTTGTACAGCAGAAAGAGTTAAGATGGCTGTGCTCTTGACTTCTACTAATCCTATTACTTGAGAGTGCTGCTCTTAGAGGGCTCCAACCTCACATTTATTGGCAATCCTTTGCCGTCATAAAGCCTTTTAGCCTTTGGCTGGGCCATTGCACTCATAAATCTAGGTTATTTCCTGATGTTTGTGTTGTTGCAATGTTACTTAAAGACATCTGTATGCCTGCCTGTTTTTTGTCTCTTTCAGCGTGTGTCAGTCTTACACCTTTTGCTCATTTCAGCCACTTTTAGGATTTCTAAAGCCTTTTTTATCCCTTGCTTTTTAGTTGTACAGTTTTATTAGCACTATTCAGACAGAAAACAAGTAAAAGTCACCAAGAAGCAACCAGTGCTGGCTGTAATGCTTCTAATTTCCTCCTGAGCTGATCTCTAAATGCTTGTGCTTTGTCACTGCCACTAAAGCACAGAATAAATTCACTCTTTCACCTCCCTATGCCTCCTCCTTCTCGCTCTCTAATTCATCTCATTTCCTCCTTGTGGTCGGTTCAGTCTCCCCATCTTTTTCCTGTTTTTTTTCCAGTGCTGGCTCTTCTAGCACTGCTGGCTGCTCCATATTCTGGGGCCGTTTTGTCTCCGGCGGAGAGTGATTGTGCCAGTGGCAGGGAGGTCAATTGGAAGAAATTGTGTTGCAGCCACCGTGGAGCTGAGGCGAGAGAGAACAAACTGGATATTAGCCCAATCCTTGTAGGCTGGCGTGTTTACACCATCTATCCCAACCCCCACCACCCTCAACACACACACACACACCCTCATGTATTCCCTTGTTTGGGTTGGTTTCTGCCTGGTAGAGAACCTTACAGTAACGTATAATCGAACATATATCCAATTTTTGATTGAATACAGTTGCATCAATCATAGCGTTGCTGAAAGTAAAAAAAAAAAGAAGGTATTTCTGAGAAGCACTCCTACACTTTCTGTCTTATGAGTTACCAGCATGTCCCTGCAGCCTTGTTAGTCAGGCCTGCAGAGTAAAGCCACCCGGCTCAAGGTTCTTGTGTGCTGGCACTTGCAGTAGCCTAGGATTAAAGAGTGTAAATTTTTGCTTCTGGTGGCAAAGTTCTTGCTGCCTGCTCACTTTGTTCTCTCCCTGGGTGCCAAAAATATTTTTCAAAGAGTATTTGTTAGTGCACAGGAGTTATTCTGTATTTTATAGGTTAAAAGGGGGGTGAGTTTATTTTCTGAAAGGCAGAGGGTTAGCCGTCACTGAAAAGATTCCCATGGGAGCAGTGCTTGTTATTGTTTATCCTGAGATTTTATGCATTTTTTAATCACTCATTGCATTTGACTTTGTGTGAATCAGAGATGGGAACTTTAGCATGGCAGCATGATTGGTTCCCACTGCTATGCAACTTTAGCCACAAAGCAGTGCCGTAACGGTTAATGTGAGGGAAAGCTTGATGAAGCTTCTTGGTACTTGGTTTACTTCAAAAATCGAATCGCTAAAATCATCTAATCTATCTATCCAGGGTATTTTTGTAATATTGGTGTATTGGTGTATCTTATGCCAAGTACAGTATTTTTGTGGTCCAAATTCTTTTTTCTGTGCTCTGTTTTTAGTCATCCTTTAGGCTGCTCTTAAAAATCCTTTCCATATACAAAGAGCACCTGTTCAGTTTGAAAGAGAGCATTCTGAACATATTCTAGGCATCTTATTCACTTAACAAATGTATCATGACTTTACTACCATCTCCAGGCAGTTCTCTGTCAATGAAAAAGGAGGCTGTTCCTGTTTGATCCGTTAGTTCTATCGGGAAGCTTCATACACATTTTAATAGAAGTTGGCAATGGCAATATGCGGCTGAGACCTTTTGTTGTTGTGATGAGTAATTAACAATGGCCTACAAAGATGTTGGTGTGAATATTTAATAGTGACAAAGCGGGGGAGTGAACAGACAGCATTAAAACTACAACTTATGTATAATTCATAGTCTATGACAGTGATTGGACTATCTCACTTTGCTCTCCCTCTTTTTTTCATTCTATCCACAATTCCTCTCTCATCCCCCCTCTCCCTTTACATCCTGTGGTACTCTGGGCTGCTCGTATAGAGAAATCTCAGAATGGAGTGGCACTTCATATCTTGTTAGGCTTTTTATTCATGCTAATGATGGGTTTTAATGTACTGTACAGCGCTCAGCTCGGGGTATGGTTGTAACATACTCAGCAGTGATCTGAGGGATGGATTATTCGAGAACTGACTTTAATTCAGATTCAATAACAAGGGTGTTGTTGTAGGGGGAGATGTGACCTCTAATATGTGCTCATGCTGTTTCTGTCGAAGCTTAACTCAACAGAGTAGCACTGGTTCAAGTAATTCAACTCCTAGACTGTCAGGACCAGACAGCCTGCATTTCCTGTGAACTTCTCTCACACAGCATTCATGCAAACCCTGTTACCTCCCCGTGTCTCTGTTCTTTTTCTTCTTCACCCCTCCTTTTTCCATTACTCTTTCTGACTTACCGTTTTCTATATAACCCTTATCTCTGGGCCCTCACCATCTCAGTCCCATTCAGTCCAGGAGCACCAGTACAGTGCCTCATTTACACAAAAAACCCTCTCGAACTCACTGTTTTCTCATAAAGTTTTTTTTTTAACACCTTTAGATGATCTGACTTTCCCATTCACCCAGCTGTGCTCTTGAATAACACTTGCATTTCCTGATCAGCCTCACCCAGGTCCAGGGTGCAGATTTGCACATGATTGGTTTCTGCCAAGTTTCCCAACCATACAATACCGCATACACAGCAAATAAAGCAAGATGGATGGAGTGATTAGAAAAGAACACACGGCTTGACATTTATTAGTTGCTTCTTAGTTCACATATTTTCTTATTTCCTTGCAGCGTTGGTTTTGGGTTCACTTTTTTTACAAGTAAAATTGATTGCCTTGTTTCTCTGCATCTCTCTTTCACACTTATATTCTCGCTCTCCTTTTTTTTTTGTCCCAAGCCAGTTGGAGGGAGTAAATAAGTATTGATTTGGGCCAGGTAAAGCCTACTAGCTGAGAAGCTATACTGCCCTAACTGTTCCCTTTTGTTTTTCGGTCCCTGTTGTATTGTTTGTGCATGTTAGATCTTACAGGAAGTTCAATATGCAGTTTTACAGAGTTGGGAAATACTAATAATCAGGCGTTGGTGTATCGTGCTCATTTTTCAAAATCAGTTTTAGATGTCCCTGTGGAGAGGACAGTGAAGTGTTTGTTGTTCCATTTAAATCTGTTCTTTTTTTTTTACTTTTTTTTTGTTTTTAACAGTGCTATAGCAGGGGAACTATTATAGTTCAGTTAGGCTACAGTGGTGCAGCCTAACATCTCTTCATAGGCTACAAAGGGGTCCATAGACCCTGTGCACGAGAAAATGCTAACTTCCGGGTTTGAGACCGGATGTGCTATCTTTTGTTTCCGGTAGCTGTATTTGACGGTAAATCCTTACTGCGAAGATGGACTACAGAATCATGTCCAAATTACGAAAAGGAAAGGATCGGGTTAAAAAAAGGTTGTTGTAAATCAGAGGTCGTGCTAGACTTTTTGGTTTTCCGTCATTTTGACTGACAGGGTTTAAAACATTCGGTCATAATCTATTTTTATCCGTCACTTATTAATTTTAAAAATTATAATAATTACATTTTCAGTAGCATTATTGCTCAAACACCGGGCCCATTTAGCACATAAATCCATAGGATTAGACTCTAAATTAGTCGATCAGCCAGTCATCCTATAGAAATTTCTAAAAACTCCGTTTGGAGTCGAGCGCCTCGCAGTGAGGTGCAGCTCTGTGCGCTCCACGGGACTCTGATTACAGAATATTAACGTTCATTATGAGATCATGAGAGATAGTGAGATAGGGATGAGGGGTTCACATATTTTTCATTGAGATACTCAGGGGAAAACCTGGCGCTGCTTAATGCGGACCTCCTCGCGTTTGGAGTCCAGTTCTATGTGCGCGCAGCTCGCGGAGCAGGTTTTGCGTGTCAACAAGCCTCCACAGCCTATGAACGCTACTCTGAGGGCGCAATACAACAGGAAGTGTAGTTAATCCATATCTGATCGCGCACTGAGCACCGGATTGCAAAGGGGCGTTTGAGCGGTTCGGGTCTGACACCTGATGGTGGACCAGTGTTCTTCTGCTGCAGAGCGCAGGACGTCTGGATCACAGGTCTGCGCTCAGCAGCACAGAACCTCAGTCTGGGCTGCAGGTATTGGTGGAAATGCTGCACTATTTCTGCATCCTTGGTTCGAATTACCGTATTAGAGGGGACAATTCAGTGATTTCCTATGATGGTATGGACGGGCAGGCTCGTGCGCAAACCTGTCAGAATGACCGGCGCCCTTCAGATCTTTCCGTCAAAGTAAAAAAACAAAAAAAACAAAAAAAAAACGGTTAAACACGGGAAATTTCCGGTTAACGGGACCCCTGCTATATATTAGGATTTACGATGGGGAATGTTGTGAACACCTCATCTCTCTCTCATGAAATCATAATGAACGTTAATATTATACAGAGTCCCGCAAAGCGCACAGAGCTGTGCCTCAGCTGCTGCTGCGCTGCGCTCGACTCCGGAGAGTTTTTATTTCTATATGATGACTGGCTGATGGACTAATTTAGTGTCTAATCCTATGGATTTATGTGCTAAATGGGCCCGGTGTTAGATCAATTGAATAGGAATCGAGCGATCTGCAGCTTCTAAACAGGTTCTCCAAACCGCGACCGTCAGCGGAGGATTACACAGCATGTAAACAAACCGTAAAAAAGCCACAGCATATACACAAATAATTTATGTTGGTAAGGGTCTCAAACTATAAGTATTGACGATGGGGAAGGTTGTGACTTACCTTCAAAATGAGATAAATCTTGCGAAATATAAAATGTGAAGCCTTTCTCTCGTTTGCTCTTTGGCGCAGGGAAAACTATCAACAAGTCGGTGAACATCATCAACAGAAATATTAGGCAAATGCCCCAGACATCTAGAAGAATTTAAATCGCCGCTTAGTCCACTCATTTTGTCGACTTCTTCGGGAATACAAGACCGTAAATAGGGTGCGACCAGGCGAGAATATCAAACCGGAAATAAAACACTGTACAGGAGTCTTCCCACCGGAAGTAGCATATGCTAACGTGCACAGGGTCTATACTGTGGTTTTATTACATTACTGTGGTGGAATTTTAGGAATTCAGTAAGATGTGTTCCTGTGATTATTTAAATAACAATGCGATTATTTTTAGTTGGGGAGATGTGGTTATCTGTTAATTACAGGCCCCCCCCCCGGGGTGAAGTGTTGACCCTATCTCCATCCTTTATGGTGGGTGATAAAACAACTGGGTTCCTGTCTTGCCCTGGGAGAAGATGTGAGACAGAAAAACTAGACCCGACCCAGTTGGGGGTGCATATGTTTGTCTGTATTCTGGGGGGGTGAAGTGTCACAATGGGAGGGGAGAAGGGTTAAAAGACAGTCCGAGTGGGTCAGAAGGCAGGATTTTCTCTCAGACACGGCTGAGGCAACATATTCCACATTATAATGTGTAATAAAGCTCTTTAAAATGACGTAAGACTGAACTCTCATCCTTTGGATAAAAAACTTCCACAACAGTTACTCTAAAAGAGTTCTGACAAAATACAGATGTCTGCACAGACGCTTTATGTTGAGTGTGCTGATGTGCTTAATACGCTCATTAAGTCAGCGACAGCTACACATGTGTTTCTGTTCATTCTGCCCACATGAGGCGGATTCTTAATTCAATCTGCAGCCTCCCTGGTTAGCCACATGTGCTAATGCCTGCACCAGGCTTCAATGCAGCCTGACACCGCAGCACTCAGGATAAAATCAGTTTGGAGGTTGTTGTCAGAGCAGCTCTGGTGAGGAATTGAGATGGTTGGATGTTGGGCATGGTGGCGTTCATGTAATGAGTGTTTGGGATGGAGCGTAGCAGGGTCTAAAGAAGGGTGGGGACTGAGATACGTTTAAGCACTCTGAGGGGGGAAGTCTGTTGACCAGGGAGATGGAAGCTTCATCAGAGTTTTAGTTAAGGCAAGAGAGCTAAGATAACTGTCCTAGAATCAGGACTAAAAACATGAAAATGTAACAGAAAAAGAATAATAAAATAATCTGAAGGGTAATTACAGTTTTTTTCACACCTTATTTGAAATTTCGCCAGCCCTGATGAATTAGCCTAATACCAGAGAACAAATGGCTGATATTTTTGTACGCAGCTTTAAAGGGTGAGTCATCCTTGTTATGGTGCCATCCCTGTCACCTTTGCTTTAGTTGAGACACCAGACACATCTGACCTAGCCCTGGCCTCAGTGGGACACTAATGATTGAGACAAAGAAACAAAGGGAGCAGAAGATCATTGGTGCACTCTTGTTATAAAAGAAAGCATCGTTAGGAATTGTTTCATCATTGAGTCACTGACATTCACTCTTCAGGCAAAGGAATAATAGCCTGGGTTCAACATGTAGTATACCTTAATACCCTTTCCTTCTTTTACAATTAGGCATCTAGGAAGTCAGTCACAGCCAAGTACCTCCAAAGAGTAAAGACACGAAGAGCTGAATGTCAAGAACAAAGTATTCTATCAACAGATATGCCCAGCCAGTCATCAGATAACCTGCTGATTTAATAGCTGGACCAAAGGAACTGAACCACTATACAAAATGAAACGACTAATATCCTGGAGTACATCAGTAAGAATGCCCCTATGATAAACTGCTAATTGAGAGCAGCAGAAACCCAATGTGGAGGATCAGGCCACACAGCACCACATGTAGATCAAGGAAGTCGCTGATATACAGAAATCCTTCCAATGGCTAGAGAACGGTGGATTGAAAGACATCAGGAAGAAGGGACATGAGAAGCTCGAGAAATATCAAGAAGTGAAAGAGGAAATAGAAAAGTTGTGGCAAGTAAAGACCTCAGTAGTTCCAATGTCTGTGTTTATGTATTTGGTATATGTTTTAATCCAAAGTGATTTACAAATAAGAGTTACCATTGAGGCTGTGACCCCCAAGCTGGGAGAGAGGCTCCAACAGATGCCAGGAACCACCTCAGATATCTCAGTTTAGAAGAGCACAGTTCTAGGAACAGCTAAGATACTGAGAAGAACCTTCAAGCACTCAGGCCTCTGTATAGGATCAGAGCTGGAAGTGAAAAGTTCAAACACCCATGTGGAAGAAAGTGTGAGATGGAAGATTTTTGACCAGGATCTCACAACCCCAAATTTTAAACCCCAATCATAATTTATATCACAATATAAAATGTACAACAATGCATTTTCTATAGGTTCAGTGGACAGTTCACCCTTAGGAGTATGTGTTGCCGTATCTACATATAATCACCTTTTAGGAACTTTAGATAACTTGATACATTATGAGTTGCATATCAGAATGTGCAGAATAAAACCTTCATAGAATATCTACTAATAAAACACAACAGCGACAGTTTTCTTTGTCAAATTTGATTTGATTATTTAGTTGCAGGTTACCTCTTCACCTCAGCTCAGCGCTGTTTGATTGTAAACCCTCATTCAGTTATGAGGATGAACAGGCGATGAAAGCATATTATTGGAAATAGGGCTTTTTGCAACCCTATAAAATAAACAATAGAGCATAATATGTAACAAATAGACATTTTAATTGTGCTATTTTACCAACTATGAAAAAAACATGTCCTTCTCCTTCACACAGTATATGATAATAATTCAGTTTGCTGGAAAAAAACTATTATACATTTCCCAAAAGCTGTGAAAACACACATAAGGTTTCCTGATGTAACCTGTAACAACAAAAGAAAAATGAAAGCCAATTTTCAGTGTTCAGTCTATGCAGAAAAATGTAAATAAAAACCAGAATCATTATTTACTATCAGCGTGAGCACTTTATTTTATCACCATCAAAAAGAAAGCAGGAAGAAATTGCCTCAACCTTGTGATAAACTAAAATGTAAATGAAATCAATTCCTTACTCCTGTGAGTGAGTGAGCATCTGGTTGGCTTGTGTATTTCTGAGAGTGTGTGCATGTTTGTGTATTTGTGTCTGTGTGAGCGTCGTGCACACACAGTAATGGAAGTCTGAGGATGGATTGCTCTTAAGTGGATACGGGCTGATCTGTAAGGTTCAAGTGAGTGATGTTCTGAGCCTGGCCACTGCTGCACTACAATTACACACCGGCATATTTTACAATCAAGCTCTGGCTGATGCGCTTAGACGCAGCGTCACCAAACTTTGACAGTATTAATTCCCTCCAAATATTACTTTTTATCCTCATTATAGAGCTGGGTACACTAAAACTGAACACAGCAATGCTTCAGGATGGAGACAGCAGGTTGTGCTAGTGTCTGTATCAACTTACACTTTTTGCTCCAGGAAAACATTTTGCTCCTGTTATTGCCGTTTATTTGTAAGGACACAAGTAACCATATAGTGCGGCTGACAAATTTCAATTATTAATCTGAATTGTTTGCACTTGTTTGTGCAGGAAATGTAAATGCGTTTAGACAAGAGCCATAACATTCTCACTAAAGAGTTGTTTCTCGCTTGGCCTAGAATGGTAAACAGAGAGCGGGAGGAGAAATCCCCATCTGCTGTAAAAGTGGGGCACTGACACTTTCAATCTGTTCCCTTTGTGTTCATCCCTCCTACTCTGCGTTCTCCATCCTCTGCACTGTTGTTCTCATCCTTAATCTCGCATCTTGTCTCTGCTTATTGTTCTTGTGGGCAAACCCATGGTCTTCTTTATGAGGCAATGATAGATGAATTGGAACAGCTTGAGTTACAATGTGAGGCAGTAAAAAGCTGACTAATGGATTCAATAAACTCTGTGTTCCTGTTTGTACGGCATCCCTGCAAAAAGTCACCTTATATGCCAATGAAAATATTTTTTGAACTATGTGTTTTTCTGAGTTTGCGTTGTGGTTGTGCAGTTTTCCTTGATGGATTCTGGGAAACGTTTTGCACTGTGTAGATAAATAAGTCAATATGACCTCATCCTCTTTGGCCACAGACAAATCGTGGGAAAGTTTTCTCCTCTTTAAAGCCTTCAGCATCTTAAATTGTGATAAAAAAAAATCTTGAACATTTTCATATAATTTCACTCACGTTTTCAATGCCCCCCCTTTGGTTTTACATGTCTGTGATCTTTTCCTTTGTCTCATGTGGAGAGCAGGCTGTAGGTAAATTAATTTAACTATCAACCTTTCAGGCTCCATTGGGTCAGGGAAATCGGTGTAATAATCTGATCAGTATGAGATAGCAAATTAATTTCTTCTCAGTTTGCTAGTTTAAATGTGATTTCCACACCTGCAGGGATCCAAAACTCTACTTGTAGAGATGTTTTATAATTTTGAGCTAAATAATTTGTTTTTGCAGTAAATTAGGTGAGGATTCAACATGTCAGGAGGTCAAATATATGTGAAATTAGAGACAATTTTTTTTGTCTCAGCCCATCCTCTTTTTACTGTTCATCGGTTGCAGAGGTAACAGAATAAGAGGAAACCCAGACATTTGTTTCCCCAGCAACAATCCCCCATTCTTCCTGATGGATACCAAGGCATTCCCAGGCCAATGAGGATTTATAAACCCTCCAGTGAGGTTTGGGTCAAAGCCTCCCCTTAGTAGGAAGTGCTTAGAAAATCACCAAAGACGTACAAGAAACATTCTAATCGATGCCTAAACCATCTTGTCATTTTGGACCAGAAGGAGCAGCGGTTCTACTCCACTCAGGTGATGATTCCTTATTTTATCTGTAATAGCAGGAACATTTTTTTAAAATACACTTTACCTGTTGGCTAGTGTCCCCAAGTCCCTTCAGTGGACGAGTGTGTGCAGCCCAGTATTTTGTGTTCGTATTGAATGTGCACCTTGCAGTACTCATGGTAACCACTAGTCAAATCAACAGAAGAAGTAGAACATAGATTCTTGTTTTGGGGAAATCCTGAATGAGGAGATTTGCAGTTACCAGCATTCAGATAATTATCCCCTCAGGGACTACAGGGACATAAAAACTATCAAACTTGATCAGAAATCATTCTGTTTCTTCTTCTTGTCTTTTGAATTTGATTTGACAAATCCAACAATTAATGCCAACTAATTGGCTGTAGCAAAGATTCCATCAGACCATCTGTCGCTCCATCCTGTCGTCACTTATAAACATGACATCAAGATACCTGGATATATCTTAAACCCTATGCAATACAGTTTTACTCTCTCTGTAGCAGCCAGTAGTGTAACTTTTGACCTCGTAACCATCTGCTCAGTTAGGTCATCCATACAGTTTTTCTATAATAGACCTGAGTCTAACTGACCCAGCTGTGGTTGACACACAAATCTGCAAGAACCATGGTTTTGTCAGTGGTTTTCAGAGAAGCTGCGGAGTGGGCTGTTAGAAAGAATGAGAGGTTGTGCACATAAAAGACTGACTGAAAGGGTGCTAGAAAGGTCCCTGAGGCAGATTTAGTGATAAAATTCAAACTATACTGAGAGATACATAACACGGCTTTCATACATCAAACTAAAGGTTCAAATCACATCAGAGACCGAGGAACCAAATGACATGATTGAAGGGAACCTGGAAGCTAATATGTAAGTTTCAACATCATGTCTCTCTCTCACACCAACACGCACACACACTCATACAAATACAGAGACATGCTGTCGCATTTTCTCAAGCAGACAAACATTTTTGGACATTCCTGAGGGAGTGCAAGTTCCACTGGAGACCGTGGAGATGAATGAGGTCAGGATGGCGGTGGAATGGAACAGGATGAGGGAAAAGGGTAGGGAACAAACAGGAGACTCTAATGAAGTATGAAGGGCTGAACACGGCCGCACGGTTCATGCCAAGAACCACCAGCTGCCCTCCCTCAGAGCTCCACCTGCCCCAGGGACAGTGATGGAGATGGCTCATTTTAGAGCAGTGGTTCTCATACATCCCATCATTAAAGATTAAAAATGGAAAGAAAATTGTAAAAGAAAAAAAAGAAAAGAGAGACTGTGAAACTGAATGTGCAAAAACTTTTTAATTTAACAATTATTCTTCACCTTCTGACCATTTTTGTCATCGACAGAGGGGAATTTATAGTTTTCCTCACTAATCTCAGCATCTTACTACCTTTCTACATGGCACTTTAAAGAGCAACAAAAAAAATTGTGTTGCAAAAATGTCAAAGCCATTACCATATCACTCACACAGCTTGCTCTTTACTTTGCTCTTTTCCTGTTATTTAAACTTGCCAGTCTTTATAAGTGCTCCCCACTTTGCATGCATTCAAGTCAAACTGTGTCTGTGGCACTGCCACCTTGTCTTTCCAGTACAATTATGTTTGAATGACAAGGTGACCCACTGTGCCTGTATCATTCTTTATCCTGGTTTCCTCTTTTGAGTCATGCTTACTGCTTTGCACAAAGTGAGCTTTTGTGTCTGGCAGCAAATAATCTGCAACTCATCCACTGTCAAAGCAGGTTTCAAAGCTGAATGAGGTTCACCATCGTTTTGATCCTTCCAGCTCCAAAAAACCCTTTGTGAACATGCAGTACAGGTGAGAAGGGTGTCAGAGCAGCATATGAAGGCAGCTAAGAGGCTAATGATGAGTCATGGGTCTAACCAGAAAAGGCCTTAACTTACAGTTAACTTATTGTTTCTTTTTGAAAAATGTTCTCATAATTATTTTAAAAGCATAGCTTCAAAATACTACAGCAGTTCATATGATGCGGAAAAAAGTTCATGGGTGAAAGAAAAAAAACGGCCTGCATTAATTTTTGCATTTTGTCGCATTGATTTTTACATTTGCAACGTAGCAACATGCAGCTGTACATCCTGTTGAGTTAGTAAGAAAGCCAGAGGATAGATGATGAATACAAAATGCCTAGACTCCTAAAACATATAGTTTTTCAAGCCTAGAGTGTAATTATAGTGTGTGGTTTTCTCCCATTATTTATTATGTACATTTATTTACTTGTAGTTCATTACCAGTTAAGCCCAGTGTTTAATTTAAATCACCACTTTATTTGGGGCGGAGCGATATCTGCATTTGGGGTGTTATGTGGCAGCACCTGCTTATATGCGCCACCTGCTGGATCTTCTTTTTGTGGTTATCGTTTTGACTGGTGAGGTCGAGCTGGTGAGTTTTTGTGCTTGTAACAATAACTGTGTTTATATGAGTATACAGATTGTACAGCTATCCTTAAGTTTGGTTTATTAATGTATTTTGGTTGTTTGCTTTGTATTTTTCAGTTGATTACCTGGCTTCTGGCATCTGACTTCTGTAATCACTGTACAGGTGTTAGCTTAGTAGCTAATAAAACTATTAAAAGCTATAAGCAGTTGTCCGAGCCTGAGTACACACGGTATCATCAGTCAAACGTGCCCTTGCGGTGGGAGTTTACTATTTTAATGGTAGTTAGTTTAGTAAAAACCGTACAGTAATCAACACTCAGCCAGCCCCGCGACGGAGAAACGGAGGCAGGACTGTGTCGACTACGAAGAATCCAGCGATTAGTGGAGCGCTTGACGGAGCGGCCCTGCGGATCTACGATGCTTCGCACTCAAACAACGCCAAGCCATCGCAGGTCAGCGGCAACGTTTACTTGTGACTTTGCTGAGCTTATGAAGGCGTTGGCATAGGATAAGCCAGTCGCCGCAAACAAGTTTGTGAACTTTATTAAACTTCTGTTAGACCGGAAGTTGGTCGCCGCCATCTTACTACGGGCTGAAAGTAGCGCCGCCATCTTGCTGCGGGTGTAAAGTGGCGCCGCCATCTTACGGAGGGAAAAAGTCATGGCAAGCCTAGAAGAGTTAAAGAAAAGGCGTTCTTCTGCACAAGGAGTGTTTACTAGGAAAGCAAATGCCATTGTTTTTAACATGGACCTTTTGACCGAGCACGACCTTAGGTCTGAATCAAGGTCATTTAAGGACAGTTATTGTGAAGTCTGCAATAGCAGTTTTGATTACATCGACCTTATGAAAGAGGAAGATGCAAGCGGGTTTGCAGCTGAGATAGCTGATGTGGAGAAGAAGCTACAAGATTGCCGCACAAAATACCAGACCACAGAGCTGCAGTTAAAAGAGGCTTCATGGTCTCGCTGGGCTTCAGGTCAGTTTAGTAGTCTAAGGGCTGACCTAGTAGAAGTGTTCAATCAGGTGGAGGCACTCCTGAAGGGTCAAATAACTCAGGATCAGCATGATTCAGTACTCACTGCTGTGGAGAGCAGAGTAGTAGCACTGGAGGAGTTTGTGCATAACTGGGACCGTTATGTTCCGGAGAAAGAGGTGAATACCATGCGAGCTTGTTTCAAAGATCTCAAAGAAAAGAGTAGAGTAGCTATGGTGGTATTGGCTACCCACTTGAATGAAAATAGGAGATCAGTTCGTGGTAACACTGGGAGCCGGGCTAGCGAGGATGAAGGCGAGGTCGAAGGTGGCGCTTATGGAGGAGTGTCTACCAACACCAAAGAACCCAGTGAACCTGCTGCAACTGATGAAGCTGCTGGCCCTGCACCTACTGGTAGTGCACCTGATGTGAACGTAAGCCCTGATGCGCTCCAAACTGCCGCAGCAAATGGCAGTACACAAGACAGTAAAGTGGACAGTCCCAGTGGGGAACAAGGTGCGGGTCTTCCCACTGTAACTCTTCACGTCTCACCACAGAGGCCATCATCCCGAGGGCTCATCAGTCCAGTGTTCAATCCTGGCATCTCAAGCACACCACAGCAGCTTCAAGGTGTACATGCTGCGCGACCTGAAGGCGTCTGGGCAGGACAGAACACATTGACCTCCTCTCAAGGATCAGTTGGAACGAGGATTGCACTTGCACCCCTGAGTTTACCAAAGTTCTCTGGGGACAGAAGGAGCTATTGGCGCTGGAAGAGTAACTGGGGGACTCTCCAAGCACTGGCAGAACCCACTGGTTCTCCTGAGTGTAGGCTCTTCCACCTAATGGACAGTATTGCTGATTCAGTAAAAAGTGAGCTCAGGCTGTCTCATTGCCGAACTGCAAGTGAGGTCTTCCGGGTTTTGGAGGACTGTTATGGGGATGTGTCACAAATAGCGGATGACATCGTGCTGGAGCTACAGGAGTTACCAAGTGTGCGCAACAATCAACCAAGAGAGGCTTTACAGTTGATCCAAGCTATAGAGAGAGCGTTGTTGGACCTGATAGACCTTGGTTGTGAAGATGCCATCAAAAATCAGTTAGTGATTCGGTCACTTGAGAGTAAGTTGCCGGACAGCATGAAAGAAAGGTGGCTTTTGTACCGGTGTGACACTGTCAATAATGTCAATCCACGGAACCGGTTTGATAAACTATGGCAGTTCCTGAAAGATCAGAAGACTGTTCTGGTGCAACTGGAGCAGTTGCAGTCCATCAAACAGTCTACCTCTACCAGAGCGGCTGATGTAAGACCTCGTGAGAAGCCGAAGGAGAGGACTGATCGAAGGCAGGAGAGACGTTCATTCACCAAGGCTACTGCAAGTGAGACAAGAGGTGAGCTGTCACAGGATCCTTGCAGTGTGTGTGGTGAAGGGGGTCATGCGGGTCGTTTATATCGTTGCAAAGTGTTCAAGAAGGCCAACCCGACAGAGTGGAGGGCTTATGTGAAGAAGACAAAAGTGTGTCCCAAATGTCTGGACCTCCATGGGAGTGATGGCCCATGTAGAAAAAGCTTTCTGTGTCGCAGTGATGACTGCAAAAGAGGTGATGCCCCATCGGATCATCATTTCTTCCTGTGTCTTAAAAACCCAGCAAAGAAAGACACTACCAGACCAGGTACCAAAGGGGATAGGAAGAAAGAATCCCGTGGTCCGACTGAAGAACAGGAGGCTCTGTTTGCTGGTCTAGGTCTGTCACCAGAGCAGCTGGAAGCTGTTCGAAAAGCCTGCACTAACAAAGTGACATCAAAGGTGTGTGCTGGCAGGGACTTGGTTAACGAGAGTGGACCGAAGGAGCTCCCAGTCCTCATGATGCTGCTGGATGTCACCACCAAGAGGGGAGATTGGATCGGAGCACTCATTGACCTAGCCTCTGATACAAATTACATCACCCATCAGGCAGCGAAGAGGCTTGGTCTGTCTGGTGAGCCAGTCACTCTAGTTGTGCATGGTGTTGGGGGCATGGAGGTGAAAGTAGAGACAAAAAGATACCTGTTGAGTTTAAAAGTAGCCACAAAGAGAGGAACATGGCGTCTCCATGAGATGGTCTGCTATGGACTGGAGGTGATAGCCAGAGTGGGTCATGTCGTGGACTCGGAACGCCTAGAGAAGTACTTCCCAGGCTTCATCAAACCAGGTGAGATGATCCGCCCGGAAAAGATTGAGCTACTCATCAGCACCAGGGAGGGTCGTCTTGCCCCCCAGAGGATGATGAGGTGCGGTGACTTAGTACTTTGGGATGGCCCACTGGGGAAAACCGTCAGTGGTGCGCACCC
>SSNR01000064.1:304737-349961 GCA_006937965.1 Callopanchax toddi | reverse complement strand
GGATCTGGTCTGGGTGGCGGACCAGAACGCACTCAGAGGCCGGTTCAAACTAGGTCGCGTGGAGGCTGCGGATCCGGATGACCAGGGTATCGTCCGGGACGTTAAAGTGAGGACTTGTTATGGTCGTCCCATCAACTTGTCCCAGGCTTTGAAGAACGAAGAGCCGTGTCATTCTGCCCTTCTTCGCAGGGACGTGAGGAGACTGGTGGTGTTACTACCAGTGGAGGAGCAAGAGAGACTTGGTTTGTCCTCCTGAGTCCCTAAGAGGTGCTCATGGAGTGTGGGACTTTTAATGTAGCGACTCAGACTAACCTGTTTAATGTACAGATGTTCGTTGTTTCTTATTCTGTATATCAGTTGCTACTGGTTATTGTGGCCTACGCAGTCGATGACACGTAGCCCAAGTGGGAGGTGTGTGGTTTTCTCCCATTATTTATTATGTACATTTATTTACTTGTAGTTCATTACCAGTTAAGCCCAGTGTTTAATTTAAATCACCACTTTATTTGGGGCGGAGCGATATCTGCATTTGGGGTGTTATGTGGCAGCACCTGCTTATATGCGCCACCTGCTGGATCTTCTTTTTGTGGTTATCGTTTTGACTGGTGAGGTCGAGCTGGTGAGTTTGTGTGCTTGTAACAATAACTGTGTTTATATGAGTATACAGATTGTACAGCTATCCTTAAGTTTGGTTTATTAATGTATTTTGGTTGTTTGCTTTGTATTTTTCAGTTGATTACCTGGCTTCTGGCATCTGACTTCTGTAATCACTGTACAGGTGTTAGCTTAGTAGCTTAAAGTGATGATTTATTGCTCCCTTCTCATCCAGAGTAAAAAGTGTTTGTAGGAATATACAAGAAACATACAAATAAAAAGTAACATGTTATAGTGGAGTCAGTTTAGATGTTCATGGAAGTAACCTAATATGATCACTTTCCCAGTAAAAGGTTACAGCCATGTCCCCACAGAAACAGAGTTTTACAGAAACAATCATTTATTTTTTTCTGAAATTATACTCATAAATACATCACGGTTTCAAGAAATGTTCCATCTACATGTGTTAAAGGCACACTATCTAACTTTTTCCATATTTTTAATCTTGAGCCAGAATGTGCTAATATGACCGTTTTCAGGGTTAATAAAATTAATTCAGCCCTATCTGCTGCTTGTGTCCTGAATACCGCATTTGCAACTTCAGAGTCTCCAGTCCGGTGCCCTGAAGTCTCACAAAGTCATGTATCCCTCGAGAAGCAGTAACTCTTTACAGCAATCTATGCTTACACCTCAGAACAGACAGTTTGTTTTTACAACAGTAATTTTAAACGGGCACTAGGGGGTGCTAAAAATATGCCAAGACTGCCTAGGGGTGTGCCTTTAAAGCTATGCCAAGCCTGTATGTGTTGGGAGTAACACATTATTAAGTAACGCGTTACAGTAACTACGTTACTATTGCAGTAACGAGCACGGTAACGCGTTAGTCTCCCAAAATCAGGAATGCATTCCTCGTTACTGGGCTTTTTTTAGGCTCGTTATTTGTTATTTTGCGTCAGGCGGGCCCGGCGCCAGCGGGAAGAAACGGAGGAGGCGTGTGACCTTATAATTGGGGGGGGGGGGGTCGTGAGTCGCACACCGTTCACCTGTGAGCAATGAACTGTGACCTAGCGGTACTGCAACCGCATTTCGTATTGGAAGACCTGGGTTCAAGTACAGGTCTGAACGTGTAACAATGTAAGATGTTATTTTTCTTTAAGAAAATAAATAATGAATAAAGGAATTATATTATTATTATATTATAGAGTTTGTGTATTTTACTAGCGGTCCGTGCATCCTCCACCTGCACAGAAGTCCATTTCGACCGGGCCGGTCTCAAGCAGAGTTGCGCTCCGCATCCCCCCCCCCCCGCCCAGCGAACAGCTGATTTTCCGTCAGATGAAAATATTTTGCTTCAACCCCTGACATAGTTACTTTCCCTATTAACTAGTTACTTTGAAAGTAACGAGTAACTGTAACTGAGTTACTTTTGAAAGAAGTAACTAGTAATGTAACTAAGTTACTAATTTAAAGTAACTTACCCAACACTGGTGGTGCTGCAGTGATGTCACCAAAAACAGGAAGCAAGGTGTAGAGCGTGCAGATTAAGCTTGCACATTGGTTCTAAACTGTAAACATATAAAGCAGAGAAAATTACATCTAATGAATTGGGTTGTATGTTAAGTTAGAGGAGTGGCTTTTATTTAAAAAGAAGAACAACAAAAAATCTTTGTCTGTGTGCATGAAAAAGCAAGCAAGTTTTTATTTCCACCCTCTGAGTGAGTGAGGCTACAGTGTACTGTATATAGTGTAGCCGCTACACTATATACAGTACAGGTAAATTCATACCTTTAGTGAAGCTACGTTTTCTGAAATGTCCTGTAGTTTGGTTTATCCCCAGTTCTTTTTAAAGTTTTTTTTATAGCAAGAAATTTGAGTTACACTACATTTATATTAATTTAAAAATAAAGTATTCACATACTCTACAAGTATCAGCATCATGAGAACTGTAGCAGTGACTCTGGTTGGTAACGTGTGCTTCTGTGAAACTGTTCGTACGGTGAAGTATCCTGAGTATGACTGTGATGGAGGTTTAAAGCTTTCGAAAGATGAACTGCTCTGCTGGGCTCCATGCCACACAGCGGGACAAATAGATCTCTAATGGGGACAAATAACCCACTGTGGATAGGTCCCTCCCAAACTGGATGACTAAGATGATGACAGAAGTGAAATATTAAATTTGCTCACTATACTTGCGTGGTTGTAAGCTAACCTCCTGTAAGCAAATTTACTCTCTATGACCATCGTTCATATTAATGTGAAGAAACGTCAGATGTTTTTGATTCCAACTCCGAGCTGGACGAGCCAAAATAATAAAAAAGCTCTCCGCCAGTTAAGTGCTGCTTACACATGTGTTGTGTCATTATGTGTGGTTGTGCACACAATGTGGCGCTTGCAGTTTCTCATCTACCTCACAGTGATAAGCGCTCTGTGGCCTGTTTTTCCCATACCCTTCATTAAAACATCCTTAATCTGCATTCTTTCTCTATCCTTTCCAAGTAGAATCCTTATGTGTGTGTGTGTGTGTGTGTGTGTGTGTGTGTGTGTGTGTGTGTGTGTGTGTGTGTGTGTGTGTGTGTGTGTGTGTGTGTGTGTGTGTGTAAACCAGCTCAGGACTAGGCCCAGGGAGAGATAATGAAATAATAACTCTTATCAAACCACAGCAGACTGAGTGGAGCTCTCCGAGTCACTCTTTCTCTCTTGTCTTTCCTGCTTCTCTCCCTCTGCCTCAGCACTCTTCTCTCGGGCTGATTCGCGCGCTGATTCCTCCTGCCACTCAGATGCTGCTGCCGGTGCACGCGGCGCTGCTGCCACCACTGAAGCAATACGGCACTAATCCAGCTGTGGTGTAGCATGTAGCTGTGATGATAATTGTAGGGGAAGAAACACCCGTTTTTGATAGGTGAAGCTTAGTTCTGAGCTCTGGGGTCTCCTCCAGTGTGTGTGCTTGAATAAATAAGAGTGTAACGTGTAACACAGAAACGGTTATGGTTAGCCAGGGGATTGTATTTGTCCATTTTAAAAGCGAGTTGGGGGGGGGGGGGGGGGGTTTAGACAGTGGAAGATAAAAGTTATTCACACAGTGGCCTTTGCCTCATTATAAAACCAGAGCTGCTCCTCTTCCTAAAGATAAATTATTCACAACATGGCTCAAATGAATTATATGGCTTTTAACCCTACATGTATTCCTTTATCTATCCTCCCCCTGACCTGCCTCACCCGCTGTAGTGAGGTTGTAGGGAGGGGGCTGAGGTGAGGATCCCGTCGTAGAACTGTGACTAATGAGCAGTTAGCAGTCAATCTAATAAGATACAGTGAGCCTTTTGTTGTCACTGCTGCTGACTCCTCCCCCTAAAAAAAAACCTGAGCTTTTTAGGCAACCCAATTCAAGATGGCTGCCACAGCTAATCAACCTTAGAAATCACAAAAATTACTTTAATTCAGTTAATTTCACAGATAATTAGCTAAATTTGTTGTTGCCATAGTATTCTAAGCAGTGCACATTGTGTGATATGTTTGTTTAACAGTTTGACATTATTGGTTGGAGTCAGTGCTGCTTCTCTGTTAGCTAAATCTCTCGTGAAGCCCTGTACAGGTTTTAATGATCTAAAGTCTTCAGTAGATCCAGAGCTGGATAACTTTTGGAGTCAGTCTCATTCAAGTTGCATGCCACAGCTCATCAACATTAGTGAAAACAAAATGGCTATAACTGAGCTTACCGAGCTACAGTTTCAAGTGGTGGCGGCTGAGTCAATCAAAATTCAGTCCGAATCCTTTGCAAAAGAGATTTTAATCTCAATGGGACAGTAAATAAGGGTTAACACAATCACATCACACACTCTTGAGTGCTGACAGATTGTATGAGATCTTGCAATGAGATTTTACAATTTCTTAACACAAGATGATCTTAGTTAAAAATGCTTGCATGAAAGGCAGCAGGTGAAATAAATTCCTACAAAAAATGCTGTGTGTTTGATTACTAAAGCTCCACTAGCGTGTGTTTGGTTGTGTACATGAAATTTGTCTTTAAACATGGTCTTGCAAAATATAGATCTCACCCTTTGTTTTAGCTCTTGTTTGATTGTCTGAGCTTTGTTTTTTCATTTTTTACTAGTTAATGTTTACAGTGTTTAACATAGTTCCTTAACTTTTATTTTCTGCTGTCTCTTTCCTCCTCACCCATTGGCTTTTCATCTTACGCTTTTCTCAGTTTGCAGAAGTGAATCATCTAAAAAGAACATTTAGAAGCAATAGGAGGGACAAAGTGTGAGATGTTGGTAAAGAACGCAGCGCAGAGGTGAGGGAGGAGGAAGGTGAAGGCAGAGGTGTGAGACAGAGACCACCGGAAGCCTAACTGATGCTGACAGGGACACATTTGCTCCAGAGCTGTGGAATTGTGTTGTGTGAAATTGAAACGGCGGAGCATCAGGAGCAGTTATTTGCAGTAAATTTCGACTCCTTCAACACTTTGAACATTCCGTCCTACCTCTACCTCCCCCACTGTTCCTCCTCTCTAACTTTTTATTTAGTTATTTTTGCCTACTTTCGCTTCATTTGTCTATATTTTGGTTTCTACCTTCATCTCCCATTTTTTATCTTTCAATCTTTTCTGCCGTTGTCCTGTTTTTCTTGGTGTGTTTCCTCGCTTCTTCCATCTTTGCTCTGTTGGTATCCATCAGCCCTGCTGGGCTTCATGTCCTGCTTTGACAGGTAATGCCCAGACTTGGCTTTTCCACCACGGGACCCCTTCATCCTTCTCTTCCCTCTCAAACATCACATCACATCACAGCAGCGACAGGCACTGAATCTGTCAGCCAATCAAAAAGCAGAATTAATTTGCTTAGTTTCATACCTTTTCATTTAGCTACAACCCAGCCAAGGCAGGGGTTGTCAATGCATCTAATAAATGTATTAGGCTCTCTGATGTTCTGAGACTCAGGGTGGAGGAGGAAGAGGTCGGGAGGATGCCAACCGGGGAATGAATGGGAAACATTAGAATCTTTCATACAGTTAATGTATTTATTTCAGGATTTAATGGAGTGTTTCTAATAATAAAAGGCAATTTGCTAAATGGTTTGGCCAGCTGATTATACAATTTCATTTCAGCTCCAGACACCTTGAGACCCATTGTCCACAGACCTGTTACACAGAAAATAGGAGGTGACATAAAGTTCAGCATTCTGACCTGAATGGAGCCTGTCAGAAATGAAGAGGCTTGGAGATGCGATGGTGGAAACATTAATTATCCTGACTGTGTGCCCTTCACACCTGCTCACATCAATGCACATGAACAGACTCACTTTTCACATCATGATACGCATGTTTAAATAGAAATAAATAGGGTAACATAAATGTTGCACCAATTAATGTTCTGCAGCAAAGACTAGTCTCTGTACATCGTGGGAACAACATCCAATCAAGCTCCAGAATGTATGTTTTTCTTCCAGCAGCAGGAAGCCACAGTTCCCCTCCAGTAATCCTGACAGATTTGAATAAGATATAAAAAATGAGAGCTGCATTTACTGGATTTTACTGAACTCGAACATGGATAATGGATAGTTTTTCTAATGACACATTTCTCTGCTTGAGGCCTTGACGCTTAGCCATGGTGCTGTTGTGTATTTTTCACACAATGTTTTCTGCTAATTCTAATGACTTGTTGCCTTAGAACAGTATTGGGATGGTTTTTATAAAAGCATTTCTTGAGAATATTTGCCTTCAGTCGACATATATTATACCCTTCAGTAAGTTAGGTTAAAGTGAGGGACATGAATAAATAGCATACCTTGATTTAGTGCATATTATCTAACATTATTATTGAATTTAACAAAATTATATCAACTAGAAATTAAATGTATTTAACATTTTAGTTATTAGGATGTGCACACCATGGCCCGTTTCTATTCAATACATCACTTCTTTATAGTAAATGTTTTGTAGGTTACACACACTTAACAAGACCAAAAATATCACCACAAAGTGCTGAGGTCGAGTCAGAAATAAATAAAACTCACCGCTGAGTGTTTCTGTGAGTAAACAGTGTTTTGATGGAAAAGCTTCCACTTAAATCTTGAGTGGATGTACTTGCTGCACTGCCTGCATAACCTGCTATGGTGCAGAAATGATGCACTTTGATTTAGATCAATGGTTGATAGGTGCTAGGCGCAGCCGTGGTGTGGAGGGGGTGGAGTTTGGTGACAGGAGAATCGCGTCTCTGCTTTTTGCGGATGATGTGGTCCTCCTAGCTTCATCGAGCTCTGACCTTCAGCTCTTGCTGGGGAGGTTCGCAGCCGAGTGTGAAGCGGCTAGGATGAGGATCAGCACCTCCAAATCTGAGGCCATGGTTCTCGACCGGAAAAAGGTGGATTGCCAACTCCGGGTCGGGAGAGAGGTCCTGCCTCAAGTGGAGGAGTTCAAGTATCTCGGGGTCTTGTTCACGAGTGAGGGAAGGAGGGAGCGGGAGATCGACAGGCGGATTGGGGCAGCGTCTGCAGTGATGCGGACGCTGAACCGGTCTGTTGTGGTAAAGAGAGAGCTGAGCCAGAAAGCAAGGCTCTCGATTTACCGGTCGGTCTACGTCCCAATCCTCACCTATGGTCATGAGCTTTGGGTAGTGACCGAAAGAACGAGATTGCGGATACAAGCGGCTGAAATGAGTTTTCTCCGCAGGGTGGTCGGGCTCAGCCTTAGGGATAGGGTAAGAAGCTCGGACATCCGGGAGAGACTCGGAGTAGAGTCGCTGCTCCTCCATATCGAAAGGAGCCAGTTGAGGTGGTTCGGGCATCTGGTAAGGATGCCTCCTGGACGCCTCCCTCGGGAGGTGTTCTGGGCATGTCCTGCCGGCAGGAGGCCCCCAGGTCGACCCAGGACAAGCTGGAGGAAATACATCTTCAGTTTGGCCTGGGAACGCCTGGGCGTCCCAGCTGAGGAGCTGGTGGACTTGGCCGGGGAGAAGGTGGCCTGGGCTGCCCGACTTGGAATGCTGCCCCCGCGACCCGGACCCGGATAAGCGGAAGAAGGCGAGGCGAGGCGAGGTTGATACAAAAACAAACACTGCTTTAAATTTATATGCAAAAGAAAAAAAAGAAATGAATGGGGGTTGCTGGAGCCATGAGTTGGGGTACACCCTGCACAGGTTAGTAATCCATCACAGTAGCAGTGATGGAGACTAAAACATGTGCTGTATTCTATTTAACTTTTGATTTTTACATGTGTAAATTTGCTCTGACTGCTACTTGTTTAATCTGAACCTGCAATTAAATACAATTATTCAAACTGTGTTTTAATATCTGACATTGTTGCATTGCAGCTTGCAATTGATATGTTGTACTGCCATGAAAATGATTATTATTGTTTAGGATGACTTGACTGGGACTCCACTGGGGTCCTGATTAAAGATGCTGTCCAGAGCATTAGTGAGATAATTTTTTTAATCTTACATACCACGGCCCCTTCCTAAACATCCCTTCTTCCCCCTCCTGCTCCCTCTAACTTACTTCTACAAGAATGCATGTGAATCACTCTGGTCTCTAATGCATTTTTTGCCAAGTTTAGTTGCCGGACTTTTCAGTGTTTTTCTTTCTGAAGTTGATGTAGCCCTTAGTAGCCGGGGAATGGCTAAGCTTTTATCAGATTCATGGCCACGCTCTTCATGACAACTGTAAACAGGAAGACACCGGGCATTCTGTACACGGCGCCACCTTTACAGGCTTGTGTGATGTGCGTGATCGGTCATTTTGATGGATTACAATCACATACTTGAGTGTGTGTGCGTGTGCATCATCGCACTGTTAAATATCGGTAATAGCGAGCCGCTGCAGCTGCGGGCTGCAAGCAGCAGGCTGAAAGTTGCGTAAGTCAATTTCTCAGCAAAATTTGGGATTTCTATTTTTTTTTTAAAAAGAACGTGACATAAAAACGTGCATAACTTTATGCAAACTTTGAACCTTGTGTAAGCACATTTTGGAGATGGGAAACCTGCAGCACAGCTGGTGAAATGGTAACATGGTGAATTTAAGACATGTTCTTAGATTTGTAGACCCTTGCACACACACACACACGCACACACACACACACACACGCACACACACGCACACACACACACACACACACACACACACGACACATGCACACACACGCACACACACACACCTTCAAAGACCAACAGTCACCCTCCACTCGCGTCTCTAAACAGAATTAAAATGAGAATTTGAACAAAAATATGTTGCATTTAAGAGATAAATCACAGTCTGTTCACAACTTCAAATTATATAAATGCATTTATTGGTGCATTATTGTGATCAGCTGTGTAGTTATTGTGACGAGACATGTGAATACTGCAGTCAGTGACACTCGTGCGTAATGGATGCGCTGTGCTCCAGAATCTGGACAGAGAGAGTTTTTAAAGATTTCCAGATAATGACTGGCTGATCAGCTGATTCTCTAGATCAGACCCAAGGATTTTTGTGTTGAACTGGGCTGAACTGGGCCTGGTGCCAGATCAATTGAACCATCAGAACCACGAGATCCCCTGCAGCTTACACACTCTCAGGTTCTTCGCACCGTGACCCTCAGTGGAGGGTGAAAAGGTCAAGGAACAATTACAATATTATTTAAAAGGAATGAAATAAAGCTGCTGAAAATGTCATTATTATAATTTTTAAAATTAATAAGTGACAAGTGGGCAAGTCCATCCTTGTACTAAAGGACTGTGGGACCTGTTCCCGGTGAGAGTTAAACTCCACCAGGGCTGCCCTTTTGTCGTTGTTTCTGCTCATTTTATTTATGGAATTTCTAGGTGCAGTTATGGGGTGGAAGGTTTCAAGTTTGGTGGCAAGAGGACCTTTCTCTGCTTTTTGCAGATGATGCATCTTAGCTTCATCCAGCTGTGACCATCAGGTCTTTACTGGGGAGGTTCACAGCTGAGTGTGAAGTGGCTGGAATGAGGATCAGCACCTTCAGATTTGAGGCCATATATAGTTCCTGACTGGAAAAGGGTTTATTGTCAACTCTGGGTTGAGGAGAGGCTCCACCTCATGTGGTTTAAGTATCTCAGTCTTCAGCTATGGTCATGAGCTTTGTGTAATGACAGAAAGAACGAGATCGTGAATACAGGGGATAAAACGAGTTTCCTCCACAGGGTGGCTGGGCTTAGCCTTAGAGATAGGTTGAGGAGCTCGGACATCCAGGAGGGACCCAGAGTAGAACGGCCCCTTTATAGTGAGAGGAGCCACTTCAGGACATTTTGTAAGGATGCCTCCTGGACGACTTCCTGAGAAGGTGTTCCAGGCATGTCTTGGATCCCTTAGTTTGCACAAGCATGAGGTTTTTTTTTCTCAATTCAAAGTGACAAAAAAGGTGATAATCTGTATACCTAAAGCACCTCCAGCATATGCTGATAAAGATTTCAATTGATATTTAAAACATAAGCTATTTTATCTCAGTTTATTTCAGTAATCTGTTGCAACACAGATGGAGCATAAACGTCTGCTCACCAATTCATGAGCTCCTGCTGTTTGTGTGTTTTGACAAATGTGTCTGATATCTTCAGCTGACAGCTGGCTAACTACCTTTAGCTGCACAGCAGGAACCAACTGAACAAAGAAGAATCCATATAGTGAGTTCAGCTGACTCCTGCAGCACAACTACTTAAAAGCCAAATACTACGTCCCTGTCTGAAATGTAATTGTTTAATTCACTGCGAGGAAGCTACAGCCAGCTAGACGCCTGGCATCAGGAGACACCTGGAGTTATAATAGACTCATAAACTTCTGCAGGTGTGCATATTATTTAAAGCATAACAGTGTGCAAAGGCATAATGCCTCAAGGAGGTCACTGCAGGGTATTACAGCTACAACCAATTTTGTCTTACTTTTTGCTGCAGAAAAGGAGAAGATTCTCAAGCTTAACAATTTTTGAAAGTGTGAAGTGTTTTGCTTAAATTTTAAATTTCATTATTTTACTGGACTATCTTATGTAGCTCTCTGTAGCGTTATATTGTATAAAGTTGTATATATTGAATATTATTATTATAATTATTCTTAATAATTAATAATAATAGTCAAAACCTCGTAATTAGGGCACCACCCAGCCTTTTCTTTGGAAGGTAAGCTGAGACAACCTTGAATATTATCCTATTTGTATTTTATTATCATTTATCATTTATCAGTCTGAATCTGAAAGAAGTAAGCTCGTTACCCATTTTCGATATGAAAAACACAAAAATTACTGGAAGCCCATTTATGATTATATACGGATAAATTTATTTACAGAAACCTCAAAATGAACATGTTATAACAAGCAACCCAGCAAAGTTAGGAATTTGACTTTGTAACCAGTTCAATTTATTAACAAGATGAATTATTGAGGTTAAATAAATATTAATGACTAATGTTTCAGAGTGAGAAATGGTTTACTAATGAAATTAAGCTAATTTATTGGCCTATGAAGGGAAGTTGAAGATTAAAGGATTTTAAGGAGGATGGATGGATGAAGAGAGGAAAGTTTAGCTTGCTTTACCCAAACTGCATCACTTTGCAATAACCACATAGGTTGATTGTCTCACCGAACCACTGAACTTGGATCCCCGAGATACGTTGAGGCCTGCGGCTTTGTTTCCTCCAGCAGTCACAGTGGCTCCTGTTCCAGCTTGAAGAAGAGGCAGTCAAAGCATAAAACGCTCGATGGGTGACTCAAGTGTGGAAGGGTATCAGAAGCTGATTGATGCAGATCTCCAGGATTTGGGCAAGCATGGCTCGATCTCTCTCATGGCAGGAGGATGTCTTCGTTTTGGTAGTTTAGCTTCAGATTAACGCCGTCTAACTTTTGGTTTCTAACGACGGATGAAAGAAAAATAAACTTTAAAACGTCTAAACTTGGTTAAGAAGAATGTAACGTGAAAATAAAAGAAAGCTTAACGCCGATAAGACTTAAAGTCTAAGAGTGTGTTCTTCCGGGAAGGCCTCATGTCGCAGCTCTGCACAGCTCCCTGGTGGGGGGGGAGCAGGGCAAGCATGCAGGCGAGCCGGTGAGGTCATCAGGTCATCTACGCAGAGAGGCGGAGACGAAGAGAGAGAAGCTAGTAGCGAAGAAGAAGCGAAGAGCAAAGAGAAGGGGCGAAGAAGAGGTGAAGAAGAGAGCTAGCAGTTAGCGCCTTCTGGTTTTAAAGGGCAGGGGTGGAGTCGGGTTCAGCCAATGGTGTGGTTGACTCCACCTTCATCTGCATAAAGGGGAAGTACTTAGGAATGGCTTAGAGGGGATTAAATTTTGATGAGGAATAAAGTTTCTAATCAATAAAATAAACCTTACCACTTTTCTCTCTGAAACGTGAAGTTATTCAGAATCACCTTTTTAGACTGCGTGCATCATGTTTATTCTAAGCATAGCAACACATTAACTCCCACATCAGATTAATCAGAGAAATCAGTTACTCTTAGCTTAAGAGTACATACGAATAACATTTCTAGTTTCTTGACTAGATTAGATTTAAAAGAGATAATTTGGTATCATGTTGATAAACAATGTGAAAAGTCTTCAAGGAAAATTAACCAAATAACTTTTACCTAAGTAAATCAAACAGGGAAAAAATCAAACTTTATCTTGTAAACACATTTTAAAAGTAAACCTGTGGATATTAACCTTTCTTTATATCAATTTGTATCACATTGAAGTTTTTATTTCATCTAGAATCTGTAAGGGTGAAGGGAGGTTATCAGAGACATTTTTAAAGACAGGAGAGACAAAGGAATTCCTTTGTTTTTCTTGGGTGAAAAAAGGTGGGGTGAGGGTCTTCCCACAGAGTGAGATGGACTGCAGACTTTTGATAAGCCAGAGAGGGGTGAGGGGGGCCTCATGGCTCCCTCTAGTCCGTGGGTGATCGAACTCCTTTTGATCACATCCTGAAAAGTTATTTGAACCAGTGTCACCAAGCTGTAAATTAGCATCCGCATTATCTTTACTGTCACAGAAAGATGAAAGGAGGGTTCTTCGACACCAAGGCAGGAATTTATGACCTCCTGAGGGGGAATCTTTTTGAAAGAGGGTGTGAGCTGGTAAGAAAAAGGTCAATTGTCACACAAACATAATCCATTTCTTGATCTGGACCAGATACTTAGAAATAACGTCAATGTTCATTACACTCTCCCATGACTCTGAATCTCTCTTTAGGGCAGTCTTAATATGCAATTGAACAAAAATCTTTTCCATTCATTATTACAGGCAAACAAGAAAAGCACTTGCATCAGCAGGCATTAAAATTGTGTTTATACACACCACAGTTTTTGTTTTAATATTGATGTATTCCTAAAAAGTTGAGCTATGATTCTAAAAGAATAAAAAAATTGCATAAAAAATTAAAGTAAAAATATCCAGCTGTTAAGTACATGAGATCAAACAGTTCTATTGAAAACATTTTGGTACCTTGTGAAAGGTAGTGCTCTGTGCGTTTGTGTGTGTGTGTGTGTGTGTGCGCTGAAAAGCAGCGTTTGTGTGTGACTGAGCAGAGACTCCAGTGCACTGCACTTTGAGTAAGTAATTATGAGCTGTGCGCTTGATGCTGTGTGGGTAGTGCTTGGCGATATGGCCAATATTTCATATTCCGATAGAGCTCATTTTTTATCCAGATAACAATAAACATACGAAACAGAACACCTCCTTGTGAATCTCCACCTCCATTGTGGCCCGACATGCATCATATAAAAAAGGTAACATGACTTTAGTAATGTGTTTTCAGCTGATCATTTCACATCTCAGTTTGAGTGTAACTCACAAAACTCACGTTTCTCCACCATGTAGATTGGACACATACCTTTGCAGATGTGTTTGGTAATAGCAGCAGTAATCTCCTTCCACCTAGTTAGCACGTGTTGTGCGACATGCCTGTTGCAGCGTCTGAGTCTGGAGTTTGTTATGAGCACTTACACCAACATTTGATGCTGCTTTTGCAGCTTTTGCTCGTTGACTGTCTCCGTATTCTTTGTTGTGTTTTTTGCACAGGTGATAACATAAATTTGTGGTGTTGGAGTCCGTTATTGGGACCGGGAGCCGGCAAACTTTAAAAACAACTGTTGTCTGGTTCACGTCGATCATTTTATATTTAAACCACATCCATGAAACAGAAGTTGTCCCTCTTTTAGTTACAAGCTCCTTGGTTTGGGTCAGCTGGTTATCCTGTTGACCCTGGTTTAAAACACGCCTGCTACCGTCTGCCTCCATGCTTTTTATGTTTTGCTGCGCAGTGCATGCATGGGCATGCTGTAAAGTGCATTATGATATAAATTACTGCCATAAAACTTCTAACCATGGTGTAAAAGATAGATCTTTTTATTTGATGACAGACATTTTCTATTGTCCAGATGAAATATTTCATCATATCGTACAGCCCTACGTGCCGGTGTTATGACACCTGCATCACTGAACATCCGCAACTTTAAGAGCGTTGCCTGCAACAGGAAGTGGATATTAAAACGAGCCACTCAGATCATCCGTGCTGTGGCACCGACCCATGTACCATCGGCCCATTGGGCAAATGCCCATTACTCCAGATGGCCAGTCCATGCCTGGTGGAAGATGAGGGGTTAACTGAGCTGTTGCAAACTGTGTCCAATGACAAAAAGTATAGGTTGCTGGCAGCATTGGGACTGCATCTGTTTAAGTCTGTTAAACACAATAAAAAAAACCATAAAGCCACTTTTTTGCTTTATATATCAATCTATTGGTCTGCCACAATAATTTAATGAATGTAATGAAAATACCTCAAGATGAGGGCTTTTCTCAGTAATTTTATAGGTGAGATTAAAAATGGGATTAATTACATTACAGATCATAATTAATCTCACATGACAGCACTAGTGTTTTCCTCTTCTATCTAATGAAGCTGAAGTCAATTTAGAGATCAGTTACCATTCTTCCCCTAACATAGTTTTATCACTCTTTTCCCTGAAATCCTGAGCGTGAGGCACAGGTGATGTGTTCCTGACAGTATTGCACTTTCAGTTCTCTAAAAGCACTGTACCCGTTCAATGCAGGGAGCTAATGTGTTTGACCCCTCATTCCCAAAGGAAGTGCTTCACTGCACTAGTGGATGAATGAATCAGTATGTTTATAAGAGCTCCTCATCAGTCACTTCTTCTTCTTCTTTTTTTTTTTTTTTGGTAATTTTTGCTTTCAGTCTCATGCTGTCCTCACACAGAGCCACTAAACAGCCATTAGCTAAACTCAGTATGTTAGCTGAATCTTTTTTTTATTCACCCCCCAAAAAAGGTTTTAGATTCTAAATAATGAGCTGTCTTCACAAAGAAGTCATTAGCTGAGCTTAGTGTATTGTCAGGAGGATTTTAGCTGAAATGTTATCATGTTTTTGATTCTAAATTAAGAAATAAAAGCAGTTCAGTGGTGAAGTTTTAAAAAACATCAAAATAGTATTGTGCAAGCTGTGAAGTACTCTAGACTGAAATAAAATTTACTACAGCAAAGCTCAGAAGAGGGCTTTAGTTCACGTAACTGAAGCCTGATCAGAACTGAGAATGTGAAAAATATGATTATATAAAATGCAGAGCATGCCGACAAAAATACCACTAGAGTATGAACATATTTCAACCGTTTGTTTCACCTGTTACAGTTGACATGACTGCAGGTTGTGTCTTTGAAAATACCTGATCATTTCTAAATTTTAGGTGATAGGATTACATGTTCTTGTTGTACTGTCTTCATGGAGGGTTGACAAAACAGTAAATGTGAACTGAAATGAAGACTGTGATCCACAGTTGTGATGCAAACCAAACCTCATTTATATCTCACAAGTCATAAAGCGCTGGAATAAACCAGTGCTTAATTCAGTTAAACAGTAAGACTTTTTAAAAGTACCCGTCTACTTAGAGGTGGTAGTTGAAAACCATCTTGTTTTTCAGCCATATTTTCCCAGCAGACCCTAACTTTTTTGTTTGAGCCTTCCAAGTCTGTGCAGCATCTGCATCCTGTCTTCACCTGAGTGTCCAAAACATACTCTCACAGATCAGATGATACAATTACAAAGTGAATCACTGACCTGTGGCCTAGGCTGCCCAGGTACAAAGTATACTGATGGACATCTTTATGTTTGAACATGCATGCAACGTGAATATTGAAGTCCCCCAGCAGGCCTATCGAATCCTCAATTAGAATGCCATCCAGCACTTGTCCCAAGGCCTCCAAAAAGGGTATTCTGAACTGAGCAGTACTCTGGGGCGGTATGTAGCTCAGTAAGTAGAGTGGCCGTCTGGCAACCGGAGGGTGGCTGGTTCGCTTCCAGCTCTAGCTGGGTTACTTTGTCGTTGTGTCCTTGAGAAAGACACTTCACCCCCCTTGCCTACTGGTGGTGGTCTGAGGGACCTGGCGGGTGCCGGTGCATGGCATCTCTGCCTCCTTCAATGCGCCCCAGGGCAGCTGAGGCTACAATGTAGCTTATCACCACCAGTGTGTAATTGTGTGTGTGAATGGGTGAATGACTGTTGTGTTGTTGGGAATGTAGAACTCTAGAAAGCACTATATAAATACAGGCCATTGACCAGCTGAACTTATAACTATACTTTGAGCTGCTTTGTGGTGCATAAACACAAAAAAACAAACCGGACCCATTCTCTGTCCTGAATGTGTCCCTTTGGGGAAACCCCAACATACAGGCAGAGAGTCTTGGGCCTACCAAAGACCTACATTTATTCTCTCATCTGTAGCAACTCCAGCAAAGATAATCTAACCCCTCTCAATGTGTCGAGTTGAGTCCAGCTTCCTCTAGCCACTACTGTTCAGCCTCATCTACAATTCCCCTGTTCCATGTCTCAATAGCCAGTTTTAGCATCCAGGGAACAAACTGCCAATTGCCTCCACCTTGGTGTGCAACCCGATCCACATCACACCAAACCCTTCACACTCCCCCTGCAGGTGGTAGGTCAAAAGGTGGATGAATCTATGTAACTGGGTCGTGCTGAACACAGCCAGTCTGGTTACCAGGCACTTGCTAACAGGCTCCAACCCCAGGCTTGGTTCCAGGGTGGGACCCCAGTAACTCTCCAGGCTGGGTACACTGGTTCTCTGATGTTCCCTCATGAAATGTTTTCTGAAGATCTTTTTATTATTTGCTTCATTTTCATGCATATTAAAAATCCCTCTTTTCCATTTTCTCCTCCAATATCTGCAAAGAACCTTCTTTCCCACAGCAAGTATTGGCTGTCTGATAGTTATTTGTATAGGTCTGCATAATGTCTGTGTTTATTTCAGTGTGTTTTGGCTAGCTTTAAGTAATCCTATTTATCATGTCAGTAGAAAGTGATCTGGGGACTCATTTTGTGTGTGTGTGTGTGTGTGTGTGTGTGTGTGTGTGTGTGTGTGTGTGTGTGTGTGTGTGTGTGTGTGTGTGTGTGTGTGTGTGTGTGTGTGTGTATGCACGCATCAGTTTCTTCCTGATGCCTGTGTTTCCTTGATGCTACACGTTGCATAGACATGCAGCTTTAACAAAGCCAACCCTATAAAGTCTGGGTATTAATGTCCAGACCATATACTGTATCACCAAATGCTGATATGGTCAAGTGCTGGTTGTGTCTAGACCACACAGTAAATACAGGGGTGAAGTTTATTCCACTAAATCCATGTTGTAATTGCGCTGTACTTTAATCAGCAGCAGCAAACCACCCCACCCCCCATCCCCATTACTGTGCATCTAGAAAGTGTTTGCATTTCTTTGTTAATTTAATCTGCACCATACAATGCACTGCTATCTAATGCCAGTGCACTATTCCCAATGGAGTCACACATTTTGATGAATTTTTGTATGGGTTTTCTCAAAGCTGCATGACTGATACTAAGTTCAAAATCGTGACAAAAATGAAAGAATGAGTCAATAACAATATGGATGCTTCACAGTACATCAACAATGTTCTAGCAAGCATCAAATCAAATATAAAAAAATACTTCAAGTTCTAAAAAAAACAATGTTATCATTATCTTTATCTCATTTGGAAATCAATTAATTGCAGATTTGTTTACCTGATGTGCATCCAGTCATGTTGGAGTTTTATATATATATATATATATATATATATATATATATATATATATATATATATATATATATATATATATATATATATATATATATATATTCTGCCACAGAATAAAAAATAATGAAACTTAGCAAAAATATTTAACATGTTAAAGCTGATAGGAGGATTATTTTTCTATGTATCAAAGTTTTCTAAATGTTTTAAATGATATTTCAGGTCTAAACTATGATCTTTGGTTAGAGTTCCACAACATCTGTCATTCTGATGAAAACCCTCCTTCCTCCTAGAGACCCCTTTCCATTATTTCTGGCTGTCGACATTTTTTAGCCAATAATATTCAAATTTCTGCATTCTCTCAACATGCATGCGCATCGAGCAAACCTATACCAATGGGGACACTGTCGTACAGAACGCTCCTTGTGTTTCTCTGTTTGCTGTCTGTCTCAGCCGTTCACTGAGGACTCATTTCTACTAAAAACGTACCCATTTCCCTGCTAAAGATGGATTTATTTTTAAACCTTTCACCTCACAGAATGGCAAGGCTTGACAGGGATACACATTTATTTTGGTCAGAAAGTTCATCCAGGGCCGAGTCATTTCTGTGTTCAGCTACAGAGAGTAGCAGCAGCTCGCTGCTAACAGAGCTAAGTATCAGAAGCAGCAGAGACAGACAGGGTTCATCAGAGCCTGGCACAGTGTTGGAATAAGATTTGTGAACTGTGAGCGATTAAACCCTACACATTGAGCTGCACAGTTTATGCTCGCAACGTAATGCGCTGTGTGCACGTGCACACACGCGACCGGACGCACGTGTCGAGGTGTTTTTAGGAGGAGCCTTTGGACGTTAGATTCAAAAACTGCTCTCTTGATGAAATAATCCACAATGTGGCTTTAACTTTGCGGCTATTGTAAATTTCTTCTCATACCTAATTTTTATCTACATGTTGCTTCACAAAGTGGGTTTTAATATGTAGTTATTTTATCTTAGTGTGGACCTTAATAGATCTTTAAAAACATTTTTTTAGTCTTATTTAGGCAGAGACAACTGTCAAATGGCAACATCATGAGATAAAAGGGGCAGAAATGTGTTCATACAAGTGACACGCAGTCAGAATTCCCTTTACGTCATTCATCTTTATCTGTGTATAATTTACTATTGTTAAAGACAAACCCCTCTGTCTAATGGTTACACAGCTCAGGCAGCACCCAGGACTTCATTCTGTCCAGAGGTTTTGACTCCTTTCTCCCCAACCTCCTGTCACTGGAGTAGTGAAAGATGAGGGTCAGTAATCAGGTTAAATGACTGGACTCAGAACTCATTGTCCAAGCAGCTTTCTACCCAGTGATGCTACTTCAGAGAGAAACACACCCACAGCTTTTTGAAATGAACTAACTCATCTCATGAATATTCACGCACCCAGATGGAAAGATAGAAAAAAGTATCATACCGCCAGCTCAACCAAGAATGAATAAAGAATAGTATGTGCATGTACATACACACTCAGTCTGAAGCTCACACGCATGCCAGGTAAGTGAGCTTATCCCCCTGTGGCAGTGGCTGAGATGCTGCTCAGCGATCAGTGAAATGAAGTGTTGCTCAGCTCAGTCTGAGCTTTATTCTCAGGTCTCTTTCTCACCAAGACAGAAACACATTCACCACCGAACACCACATGGATCCCCATCCTCATGGGCATGCAAGTCAAACTCTCAGATAACTGTTTGAACTTTTGGGGCTATCGTTGCAGCTGAATTTGCTAGTGAGGCCTTTATTACACCCACCTTTATATTCATTTTCTGAGCTTTCCTTGTAACCTTGTAACACTACATGTTATTTAACTGATGCAGTCACTAGCTTCTTGTTCTTCAAATACCCTGTGAGGACCCCACTATGACATTAAGAGTCAACCAGAACATGGAGGTGCTCAGGAGTATATTAGGAACACAATGATCTCCTCATCATGCATGATAACTCATGGTGTGGCCATGATGGTTTCGAGCATGCACAAAACTTTCCAAAGCAAGTTTGTGGTAATTTATTGTCATGGTAACAGCATATCGGCATCCTGAGCATGGTGGCATATTCAAATCAGGGATATACTGCTAACAAATCCACGCAGCAGGTCAGGGTAGCTTGATCTTTACCAGGTACTTGGATGGCTTAATCATCAAGAGTTTGATCATCAGTGTCATGGTAGTGTGGCGGCTCTCTACTAGCATGTAGTTGCATCCTAATGAGAGTCATACAAGGATAAGGTACTGGACATTTTGTGATTGTGGGTGTTCGTGGAAGGACTATGTTAAAGCTTGCTGCTGACAAATAGAGTGTAATGAAGGCACCGGGGTGTTTCTGGAAAGTGGGAAGTAGCTAGAAAATATTTGTTGAGTATTAAAAGTGGACCTACATCATGAGTACATTGAATACTCTTTTCCAAAATTGCAACAATCCAGTCAGATTCATAGGTCATGGAGGTCTTGGAGAGCATAGTGTAGGCGTTACGCTATAACCTCTGACCCCTTGAACATCACACAAACAATAATTATCTTTTTCCCAATAACTTGGATTACAATGACTCTTTTACTATGTTTTTAACCTGAATCAACATTTCCAGGTATCCAGATCGTTTTTCCCGGAAGACCTCCACAGGACTCTTAGTATAATAGTAAACTCAAAGACTTCCTGATGTCTCTTTCTAAACGACACTACTCTTAAACTGTTCAGAAATGTCTTAATATGATTAATGCATTTTCTCTCACAGGATTATGAATGTTTGATCCAGTTTCAGTATTATTTCATATTTCTACTTTGCTAAAAGGTTAAATCAGTATTATGTTCATACTTCATTCATGAAGGTAATATCGCTTTAAAGGCTTGAGTCATGTGACTTTGATAGAAACTCTTCCCATTGGTCCACATCACCAATCAGTTCCCTTTAAGCTCTCGCCACTTCCTGAGACACGTTGAGTTCTCAGTCATCCTACTCTGAGACAAGACGGGTTTCACTGCACCACTACCAGTGAACCTCGGTTGCTGGCCTTCCTGTACGGGTCAAGCCCCGTTTTCGGCCGATGTCCGCTCTTTTCCCCTGAGGCACAGACATCCCACGTCTGCCTCTCTCCACAACATGGGAAAAGAAGCCTCAGCTACGTTAGCTCAAAATGCTAACCGCCAGCTAACCCAGAAATAGATCTCCTGACGATCGCATCCAAGGACGACTTCCGTGGCCTACGGCGGTCCTGACCTCCAAAGGCATCCAACTGGGACCGAGGGGGAACCTCCACCTTCATGCCGTCTGTTACAACCCTCCCCTTTTTCCCCAGATGGTATGGCTGGTTAGAAGGAAAAAAGTTTGCGGAGTCTTGAGATGTGGTTAAGAAAATATATTCAACAAAAATCGCTCCAGGGCCGGTAAAACTAACACAAATGGTAACACAACCCTGGAGGATAAAACAAAAACCCCAAAACTTACCAGCCGGGGGAGGGACAAAACTAACATAAAATACCTGCTAATTACCAAAACAAAAGAAAACTCCACCGGAGAAACAAAAGACAGGATCAACCTCCCCCAGGGCTGGAAAAGAAAAGAAACAGAGTTATTTACAATATTTACAAAGTGCAATGAATAAATCAGGTTGTCAGTTAAATATCAAAAGAAAATGTTCTCAGAATGATAACCAAAGACTCAAACACAAGGAAACTAAAAGGGCTCAACCAGAACTTATAATACTAAGAGTTTAACTCTAAACAAAAAACTCTTCAAAAGTTCAGCCCACAAATACAGCTTAACAATACTCTTTGTTTGTAACAGACCAACACAAAGCTGCATGGAGACAACTCATGGAGTGGAGTTGCTCCTAAAATGAAGTCACTGCCTGGCTTTTGTAAGCTGCTGGCGTCGCGTTAGTGGAATTGGGTGCAGCTGGGAGAGTGCAGACCAGAGAGCGCGATGACGTCATCGCTGATTGACAGGGCCATTGTCATGGCGATGGGGGCGTGGTCCGCAGACTTCTCCGGTAGACTGGCTGTGTACACTTCTCCCAGGGCAACAACCAGCAGCAAGGAAGTGGCTGAACAGAAAGAAGGGGGGGCACAAACAACCAAAAGAAAAAAAAACACAGACCCAAAACAGAGGGCCGTGACACCGTCCCACCCGACTCTCCGATCGGCGGCGATCCCGGAGCGGTGTACAGTGAGTCACCACTCTCTGGTAAAGCTAAAGGCTCTGTTGATAAGCTCTACATTCCAAGTAACTTACTCCAACCAGTAACTCCTCCAACCAAACTAAATTAAGATAAAATGCCCCTAGTCTTAACATCACAGACTCAGGTCATTAAAACTTATATTAAGATCAACTTAGAACACCATACCATCGTGTTGACACAGCTAATAACCTTGCTACCTCTGCTAATCTGTTTGTAACTGTTTGTACGTCTCTTTAATAATAAATTCTGTAAAGTCTTTATTCCTGACTCAGTCTTCCATTCATCAATAAAAATGTACATAAACTAACTCTGTCAATTAAAGAACCTAGTTATTCCTGCTTTTTATCACATATAGTTATCTCAATAAGGTATTCTGAGCACAGAGGCTCTCGAATAAACCCTCAGATAAACTGGATAAATTAGCAGAAGATGTACAATAAAATGAAGGTTTTATATCATTACAATAGAGAGTCTTAATCCATTGTAAAAGAGTTCTAAGTATCTATCTCACAATAAATGATGAATATTAGAAGTATATGAAATTCAAAGGGGTGGTTTATTGAATCACTTTTAGTCATGAACTTGTCCCACACAGGTCTAGATCTTTACCCCGATAAAATGAAGTTGATTCAGTAGAAGATTTTAGTTAAAGAATTGTGCAGTTTACAGACTTGGTAATAGTTAATGAGCAGGAACAGGAATAGACTCAACAGATCAACAGTCTGAACTGTTAGGTCAAACAGACATGATCCTCAGGCAATGAATCACAAGGACTGTTTTACTTTCTATAAAACTATTCAAAATATATTCAAATATGGCTTTACTGATCCAAAGTCTTTCATTTAGCACCTCCAAAATGTCGGCATTCATAGTTTCAGGTAAAATCTCCCATTAACTATTGAATGAACTGCCTTGAAATGTGTTCCAGACATTCAAATTGCCCACAGGAGGAGTTAGATTTTAAGCTCTTTCATGGACACTTCCATTTTTCATATTTATATTTTTCATATTTATAAAGAGTAGCTTTTATACTTGTTAGGTTTTAATGAAACCAGCCTGTCTAGGAGTTGAAATTATCCTGTTGTTCGCAATTTCCTATTAGGAAGTGTTAAAAAATGTCAATAGGCATTTTAAATCAAGCTTTAAAGGTGGCCCTTAGGTGACATTTTAGAGATGCAAGGGTCTCTCACCTTTTAGCAGTCCATATCTCTTTTTGTCAATGTGTTTTTATTTTTTTATCTGGGTATACGTGTGTGTGTGTGTGAGCAAGAGAAAGAGATTGCATGTGTGGGTGTCAGTGTGCGTATCAGTTTGGTCTGAAGCAGAGGGCTGTGTCAGTTCTAATCTGGGACAAACCTGGGATGGAAAGGTCAACTCTGCAGTGAAACTCAAAGATAGAGACACACATGCACAGATGCGCAAATATGATAAAGACATGAGGAAACGCACACACTGAAAAGCAAGCACACAAAAGAAGATATTTATGAGAAAAACGACTAACGTGAAAAGGTCAAGAATCACGGTGGGGATTCACAAGTGTATAGCACCTACCTGTGCTGCACCCATGTGTGTGTGGCGGTGCACACGAGTGTGTGTGTGTGTGTGTGTGTGTGTGTGTGTGTGTGTGTGTGTGTGTGTGTGTGCGTGCGTGTGTGTGTGTGTGTTATAGCATGGTCTGTGCTGTCTTTGTGCTTTTTGGGAGCTGTGTGATATTCCTCATGAGAGGCAAGAAGACAATGTAACAGTGAAGCAAAAAGCAAGAAGGAAGCAGAGAAGAGAGCGAATGGAAGGGGAAGGGAGCCGGGAGAATTGAGTGTGAATTTCCTTAAAGTGCTCCATTTGGTGAGTCATTATTTTCACTAGAGCTGCAAAGAGCATTTTCCTCCCAAAGGAGTCTCTCACTTCTTTATGGTTGTTTGTCTGCCTTGCTTTATTTCAGAATACCAGTTAGTGTCATCATTTGTTTTGCTTTTTTTAGAGGACTCTTTTAACAGCTGGAGCAAAGTGAAGGTCTTAACCGTTTGAGTTTCACCCTTCCTCATAAAAAATGCCCCACGAGTTGTAACCTTTTCCCATATTCTCTGCATCGTCCTCTTTCCTTGAATTCATTTTCCTCTGTGAGGACTGCTGATCTAAGCTGATAGATTATGTCTGTGAATATACGGAGCCGTGTTGCTTACTCATGCATATGTGTCGTGGTGGTGATTGTGTCCTCTCTGTGGGATCTGGCCACATCCTTACAATCATCTCGGTGTGATAAATAGGAACACAGAGAGAACAAACCTTGCTGTCGCTACAAATAAACATCTGTGGGGGCGTGTCAAGGCCAGCAGAGTTTTCTCCCCTCTTACACTTACTAACACACAGGAAGATACACACTCAGACACACACACACACACACTGTGACAGGAAATACACCACCTCCCACCTTTTCACTTGCTATGCTGCATAATATTTCAATCTGCTGAAACAAACGCCTTCGCTCCCTATGGATTTGGAGATAAGCAGATTGGTTTGTCTTCTGGAGTCGACAAAAGGAGCTCAGTCCACACAGAGGTTTAGAAAAATAGCACCATCATGGAAGAGAGGAGACGGAGCTTACGAGGGAGTCCAAAGCACACCTTTATGCCAGAAAATGTCACTTTCTGTATCAATGATAAAGACATGCAAATTTGTATGCAGGTGCTTTTGTCTTGGTTTTATGCTCAGACCTGGTGCTGGCATGTGACTTAACTATGTGACTGTTTGCCTACATTTTTTCACATTTCAAACTTCAATTCTTTTTTTTATTTGAGGAGACATTAGTGTCTCCTAACTGTAGTTGTTAGATGGCAAACATTTCATCTCTAGTTTTACTCTGTGTCAGCTGTGTTTTGCTCCTCTGTCTTGCTTTGTCTCTATTCATCTGTGAGAACAAGGAAGAAGTTCAACAGACTATGTGGCTCCACCATGCGCTTGAAATGCTAATCAGAATTGATCAGGATGGGAATTAAAAAACTGTAAAAAGTGGGGTGATTGCTGTCACGGCGCTCAGTGTGGGGCTGATTCAGAGCACCATAAATATTAATGGTGCATGCCCATCAGAGATGGCATGGCACTGACAGTCCCATAATTACCTGCTGAGAGCCGTGCACAGCAACCTGTACAAGTGATTGGTTCAGACACGAACACAAAGGTGTACAGAGAGCATCAAGTGAAGCTTAATGTAAACAGTACTGATGATGTGCGCAGTGATATAGTTGATTAGGCACCATGCTCATACCTGGTTGGGCTTTATTAGAGGACTAATGCAAGATGTCCAGATTCTTATTGGCACAGCTGGAAACACTAAAGCTGTCAACACACACACACGCACGCACGCACACACACACATACTGTAGCTAATTGCTGCCTCTTTCTAACCCACTCTGATTGCTCATCAACAGTACTAGTAATGCTTTTGGAATATTACATTATAATATTCACGCATTTTAAAATAAAAACATTTAAAAGCACTCCATTTTTGGTCTCATGTTGATACCTGAATAAAAATTTGGTTTTGATTTAAAGCGTCAAATATCAATGTCAGACAGCCAATAGGAGTCGTACTAGAGCAGCAGAAAATCCCTTCAAAATGAAGTCCAAGGTTAAAAATACCCAGGAAATCTTAGAAGTGTTTGTCTCTTATGACCTGCTGTTTTAAATTAAAGAGCTGTTTAATTTACTGGAGGAACTTTGCTTCATACAGCACAGTGTTTACATGCATTATTATACACACTTGAGAAGTCCCATATGCCACAACAAATAATGCATTAACAGGGATTACAAGGTGTACATAGGCTCTTGAGAATTACCACCATTAAATCACACAATAAAGTAATCACAGCAAATTGCTGTTTTCTGCTGTGTTAGGGTTTAAAATATTGAGCAATGAACATGTTGGACAACTTTCAAACTATTCACAACAATGGAAGAAAGCGATAACTCATCCTACTTTGGGGCACACAGAGCTTTTTACAGACTCTTAACTGGGAAATTCATAATAATTTGAACTGTGAAGCTAAACAACCACCCCTTTCTTTGAGTGGTACCATTAACTAAGCAGGGCACGTCAATATTGATGTACATAGTTGGCAGTCTTCAGACAAGATCCACAGAACATACAGGGCCATGCAAAAATCAATGTTTCCCATCTCTGCTTGCTAACTGATTTTTGGGCAGAGGATGGATCCTGTTTATGGCTTCATTATTACTTCTGTGCATTTTAATTCAGGTACAGAGTCGTGATCTACTCCCTCCTCGGGTTTTGTGTCATTTAACCATGAAGT
This sequence comes from Callopanchax toddi, assembly GCA_006937965.1. Lineage (NCBI taxonomy): Eukaryota > Metazoa > Chordata > Actinopteri > Cyprinodontiformes > Nothobranchiidae > Callopanchax > Callopanchax toddi. The sequence goes on along the minus strand of SSNR01000064.1, from coordinate 323,830 downwards.
GTCGTTTTTTTTTTTTAACCCTGGGGATGAAATTTGGCTATGTTGGCCATCAGTATTTAAGGTCTTTCTTCAAATGTCCACAGACTAGCCAAGTTTAAGTGATGAAAAGTTTCACGCCCCTAAAAGCAAGGATGTACCATTTTGATTCTGTGCAAGATGAAAGGAAAAACAACTTCTGAGCGATGACATGTTGTTTTGATCCTGTGTTTCAAGGCCATGACTTGAGAGAAAGTATACACAAGTAATTTGACAAGCTGAGCTGTGAGATAACTTTTATGTGACTACACTGGCTGATATGATGCTTCAGATCTGTCAGAGCTGGTATTCCAGTGAAGAGAGATTTATTCAATTTGGCAGAAAGTAATCCAATCAGCAATAGCAGTAGTCGTAAATGAGCCACTGCTGAGATCGTCTGTTGTTTTCCATCTGATGGTTCTCCAAATGGTTGAGATGTTAGCTGTCACAGAAGAGAAACGGATGTATGCGATTGTTGGGTACCTCGCCTTTCCCTCCAGCTGTCAGTCCTGGTCTGCACTAACAGGGACTCTGGCAGCACTAATTGAATCCTAAGCTCTAACTCCTCCTGCTGATCCCTGTTTTTGTGTGTGCTTTTTTCACTCCCCTTTGCTGCTATCTGATTGGTTAATATTTCTGCTGCAACATTTTGTTGTAGATTCATTTTTTTCTCATGCATTGGACTATATCAAGTTTTTCTATTTTAGATACACTTTCCAATGTTGGTAAAATTACAGCTAAATTTGTGTAAAGTTTTTGCAAAGTTTCTAATGGGTTTCTGCAGGATGGAATGTTTGCTTTGTCAGTGAGATGATGGAGTGCAAAGCCATGACAGATTTAGAGAACCTTAGCAAAAAAAAGACCTCTTACTGTTTAAAATAAATATACACATTCTACATCAAGACATAAGTATGTTTGTTTCATTTCAACAAATGCGTCATTGATTGCTTCCAGACTTTCCATTTTCTCTCAAATCATCCCAGAAAGCAAAACATTTAAACCCTCATTTACTTCAATAAATGATCTATGGTTTTTAATGGTGCATTAAAGGTCTTCTTAACTTGCCATATATCCTATATATAAATCTTTAGAAACTCAAACATTTATGAATGACCACCAGAAACTCGGACTGCTCATGCCTTTTGTTTCTAACACAACTCATTATTTTCACAGTGACTGCCTCATTCAGATTGAGATTTTTTATAGTCATTGCACATTTCTGTCCAACACATTCCTTTCAAACTCAATGAACTCTTTCACAGCAGCAATAGTAAAACAGAAACAGGTCTTAAACAGTATCTCTTTAAAATAAGTCAAATAGAATTGAAAATCCAATAAAACCAGGATATTAGAAAAACAGAATGTCCATTTTAACAGCAAGTACAAACAGAAAGTGCAAAATAACTGGTGACTTATTGGCTTAGTCTTGTAGCTTTTACAGCATTAGGGACAAAGCTGTTTCTCAGCCTCTGCCCTTGATACCTTGAGCCTGCCAGAGGGAAAAGTTTCAAAAATTCCATGACCATGGTGCATGCAGTCAGACATAATAATAATAATAATAATAATAATAATAATAATAATAATAATAATAATAATAATAATACATTTGATTTGTTGGCTCTTTCAGAATCAAAGGTCACCTTACATGGAACATGACAACATGGACAAAATCAATAAAAACACTGATATTAGAACGTTAGAATCATTACAAAGCTAGTAATCAAGACAGAAATGATTAGCTGGTTGATTTTAAAGTGAGTAGGCCAACCTGAACAGGCGAGTTTTGAGTTTGGATTTGAATGAGGGCAGAGAGTCTGTTTCAGATGTCAGGTGGAAGTGAGTTCAGAGTTCCAAAGCTGTGGAACAGAGCGACTGAAAGCTCTGTTTCCAGAGATGGTGAGAAGAACTGGAGGAAACATGAGATGAGTTCAGAAGAAGACCTGAGGGAGTGACAGGGGACAGCAATGAGATCGGACAGTTAAGGGGTTGAGATGATGGAGATATTTGAAGGTGAGGAGCAGGATTTTAAAGTGATTCTGTGTTCAGAGGGCAGTCAGTGGAGATGCTGAAAAACAGGACTGAGCAGCAGCATTTTGAAAGAGTTGGAGGCAATAAAGGGATTTTTTGGGGAGTCCAAAGAGGAAAAAATTGCAGTAGTCGGTCCTAGAGGTGATGAGGCTATGGACAAGAATACTTGGGGAGTGAGAGACAGGCAGAGTTGATTTTTGTGTATGTAAAAGTAGGTAGAAATTCAGTTTTATTGCTATTGAGTTTCAGGTAGTTTGAGAAGAACCAGGATTTTATTTCAGACAGCTAGTAAAGGAGGCTGGTGGAAATATTGAGTTGGGTTCTGAGGAAATATATATCTGGGTGTCATCTGTGTAGCAGCAGAAATTGATATTGAGTTTGTGAAGGATGTAGCTGAGTGGAAGCATATAGATAATAATTTGAAAGGGTCCTAGGATGGAGCCTTGGGGTACACCAGCAGAGACAGGAAGAAAAGGATTTTAGTTGGACAAACCAAGTGTGACCAGGGAGACAGAAGGAGAATCAGGTGAAATGAGTGTGAGTGATGCTAAGGGAAGCTGATCTATTCAGGAGGGTAGAGTGAGAAATAATGTCAAAGGCTCAGATCAAGGAGGATGTGTAAAGAGAGAAAACCAGAGTCAGCTGCTATGAGAAGGTCATTAGTAGTCATGATCTTTCCAGCGCTGTTTTTAAGCTGGGCAGAATAGATCTGTTCCAGGGGCGAATGTGAGGCACCAATCATTTTTGTGTTGGTGGTCTGCTGCAGGATTTTCCCTTAATTTGTGGTGCAGCTGGAGAACCGCAGCATTCATCCATGACTCAAGGCACTTTATATGGTCCACTGGTGGGAGTTGGAGAGGAGACTTTGTAGGAACCTAGTTTTTCTGGTCATCTGCTGGAAGTCGAGCCTCTGCTGGGCCTTCTCCACCTTGTGTTTGCTCTTCATGTCAAGTCTTTTGGGAGATGAAAGTTGAAACACCACTCCTGCTTGGATCATGTTGGTGTTGAGGATCAAGTCATTGCTCTGACTCCATGATGTGATGGGTCAGACCTCCTCCCTATAAGCTGCCCCATCATTGTTAGCTATCTTTCACCATGCAATGTTCCCATTTTTTTGTTCCAAATTCACACGAGAAACGTGGAAAACATGTTTTTGGAATGTAGTTCACATATGTCACATGGTAAATTCACATATGTTTCTATGTGAAAAAGGTCGGGAAATCAAGCTCTCCGATTTACTGAAGTTGTCTCAAGCTGCCTCTATGTAGGGCTGGGCAATATGGCAAAAATAGAATATCACAATTTTTAAATTGTATTATCACGATCTCGATTTAATCATGATTTTAAAAAAATTATCAGCATAACTAAAATTACATATTAAAAAAGAGAAACATTGAATAAATAAACATTTATTAAAATTAAGAACAATCACCAGTGCAACATTTACATTAGGGATGTGAATCCCCACCACTGAGGCTGATTCGATTCGTATCTCGATACGCTCCCAGCGATTCGATACATTGACGATACAGTGAAGCCTCTGCCGATACGATTCGATGCGATTCATCCTTGCTGGCGATTCGATATGATTCGATGCGATTCACGGTGCGATTTGAAACGATTCAACACATCACAGAGAATTTTCAAGTCCACGTCTGTTTTTAAAAAAATCATCATAATTACTTCTCTCTCTCTCTTTCTCTGTGAAAGATTTATTTGATACTTTATTGTTTTGGATAAATCAATAAATTCTACTTTAAAAATGCACTTTATTATGGATCAGACAAGAGGACTGTTTTATTCCTAATAAATATTAAATCATCAACAAAAATGTTACATTTGTTGTTAGTCTCAACTGTTACTGAATTTACCTTAGGATTTTACCCAAGGGATCAATAAAGTAAATCTCTATACTTTTTTAACAATTAATTAATATAGCCAATTTAAAAGAATAGGCCTCTTAAAAATAAATAATAAAAGATGTGAACCATTAACAAAGCTCTTTCCTCAGATCCTCCTTTAATTAATAGTGTTTTCTGTCTGTAATTTGACGAAACCACTTGTTAAACCTCCTCTAATCAACATTTCCAGCACTAACTCTGTGCAGTGTGTAAATAACTCCAACATAGTGTCTCTAACACTGACTAACAGATTCTAGTGGCTAACAGAGCAGAAACCATTCAGATTCACTGATGTTGATCATCTCCTCCTCACCTGTTCTACCAGGTTTTCTAACTGCGCCTGCACGCCACCTGGCTTCCGTAGTTTTACTGGTGGTGTGTTCAACAAAACGAGGACAAAACAGAAAAATTGATCAACCGGTTTAACGCGGAGTCGTTGCTGTTAAATAGCGGGACAGTTCTCCCCACGCCCCTCCGGGGAACGAGTTACAAGGACAGCAACTGAGCCACGAAACCTCCGTTAAACGTCACGTGAACGAGCGCTGACTCGGTGGTGGACACACACACACAGCGTTTGCAGCACCTGCAGCTCGCCCCACAACCCGCGTGGAGCTGCTCAGTATAAAAGTAGCTCGTGAGGAAAAAGGCTGGACACCCTGAACTAATCGATGTAACCATCGTTTTCACCGATGGGAGACAAGAGAGAGCGATACGTTGCGCATTTAGCAGTCAGCTGAGCCGATGCTCGCTGAAGCTACCGGTGCAGTCAGATTTTACACGTCATGATCGGACCACCGGTTCAAATCGGTGAATCTCCACATCCCTAATTTACATGTTAGGCTTACAGTATATTTACACATTAAAACCTTTTAAAATATGAAATAACTGGTTTTAATTGTGATTATTATATAAACTCACCACTCGCAAGATGTAATCTGTGGCCAAAGCATGGCTGTCGCGTCCAGCCATTCAGATCCAGAGCCTTCACCGTGTTAGAGCCACTGTCATAGAGGTCATGTTTTCTTCTTCTTCTGGGCTCCACATTTCTAGAACCTCTCTCAGTCCTGCTGCGATCATGTGCTCTCCTGTGTGGTCCTCCGGAAAGGTTGTTTGCAGTGTTGCACTTTGCAGCTCCCAGTTGTTGACGAAATGAATGGTTACACTCAAATACGACTCAGATGTGTGACTACTGGACCAGAGATTGCTGGTGGAAGCAAAGAACTCCACATTCTAAATATTTAATGCAACTTTCTCTGCATTCAGCATACATGCGCGGGATCACGGTGTTAAAAAAAAACTTGCAGCTGGGCAACTCGTAGCGCGGATCCAATACTTTTATCATTTTTTAAAATGCCACTCCTTCTACTTGTCGCTCAGGACACAAGTGTTTAACCAAGTGGAACGTTACGGCATCAGTCACGCTGTTCCATCGTTTGCTGTCTCTGCTGTAGGGAATGAGTTTTGTGATGCCTCTGTTAGCGTTTACTGCTTGGAAGCACTGGCTTTTTAGCTTTAGCTGACTCTTGAGGTGTTGCCATCACTTGCCTTGACGCTCTTCGCCTCGCCTTCTTCCGCTTATCCGGGTCCGGGTCGCGGGGGCAGCATTCCAAGTCGGGCAGCCCAGGCCACCTTCTCCCCGGCCAAGTCCACCAGCTCCTCAGCTGGGACGACCAGGCGTTCCCAGGCCAAACTGAAGATGTATTTCCTCCAGCTTGTCCTGGGTCGACCTGGGGTCTCCTGCCGGCAGGACATGCCCAGAACACCTCCCGAGGGAGGCGTCCAGGAGGCATCCTTACCAGATGCTTGAACCCCCTCAACTGGCTCCTTTCGATATGGAGGAGCAGCGACTCTACTCCGAGTCTCTCCCGGATGTCCGAGCATCTTACCCTATCCCTAAGGCTGAGCCCGGCCACCCTGCGGAGGAAACTCATTTCAGCCGCTTGTATCCGCAAACTCGTTCTTTCGGTCATTACCCAAAGCTCATGACCATAGGTGAGGATTGGGACGTAGACCGACCGGTAAATCGAGAGCCTTGCTTTCTGGCTCAGCTCCCTCTTCACCACAACAGACCGGTTCAGCGTCCGCATCACTGCAGACGCTGCCCCAATCCGCCTGTCGATCTCCCGCTCCCTCCTTCCCTCACTCATGAACAAGACCCCGAGATACTTGAACTCTTCCACTTGAGGCAGGATCTCTCTCCCGACCTGGAGTTGGCAATCCACCTTTTTCCAGTCAAGAACCATGGCCTCAGATTTGGAGGTGCTGATCCTCATCCCAGCCGCTTCACACTCGGCTGCAAACCTCCCCAGCATGAGCTGAAGGTCAGAGCTTGATGAAGCTAGGAGGACCACATCATCCGCAAAAAGCAGAGACGCGATTGTCTGTCACCAAACTCAACACCCTCCACACCACGGCTGCGCCTAGAAATCCTGTCCATAAAGGTTATGAACAGGACTGGTGACAAAGGGCAGCCCTGGCGGAGTCCAACCCTCACTGGGAACAGGTCCGACTTACTGCCGGCTATGCGGACCAGACTCACACTCCTCTGGTACAGGGACTGAATGGCCCTTAACAAAAGACCATCCACCCCGTACTCCTGGAGCGCCCCCCACAGGGTGCCCCTGGGGACACGGTCATAAGCCTTCTCCAAATCCACAAAACACACGTGGATTGGTTGGGCAAACTCCCATGACCCCTCCATCACCCTAGCGAGGGTAAAGAGCTGGTCCACAGTTCCACGACCAGGATGAAAACCACATTGCTCCTCTTCAATCCGAGATTCAACCATCGACCAGACCCTTCTCTCCAGTACCCTGGAGTAGACCTTTCCAGGGAGGCTGAGGAGTGTGATTCCCCTATAGTTGGAACACACCCTCTGGTCCCCCTTCTTAAAAATGGGAACCACCACCCCGGTTTGCCACTCCACAGGAACTGCCCCCGATGACCACACAATGTTGCAGAGACGTGTCAACCACGACAGTCCTACAACATCCATCGCCTTGAGATACCCAGGTCGGATCTCATCCACCCCTGGGGTTCCGCCACTGCGTAGTTGTTTGACTACCTCAGCAACTTCTGCCCCAGAGATTGGACAGTCCGTCCCCAGGTCTGCCAGCTCTGGTTCCTCCTCGGAATGCGCGTCGGTGGGATTGAGGAGCTCCTCAAAGTATTCCTTCCACCGTCCGACTATAGCCCCAGTTAACGTCAGCAGCTCCCCGTCTCGACTGCCTTGACGCTCTCCTTGCAAATTATTTTAATTTGCTCTTTGTCGTCTGGTGAAAAGCCAAAGGAGTTCCATATAATGGAGGACGAGTTTCTCTTTGGAACCAAATCAGGGGCGTCAGAAGCATAAAAAATGTGGGGGGGACACTTTTCCAAAAAAAAAAAAATTTGGCATAGATGCCATTTCCTGCATTCTGGCGCATTTAACAAGTTGTTAAACACCTATTTTACCTACAGTAGTAAAAACTGAACTCGGTAACTATTTCAGAGTCAGATTCAACAGGAAGTCTTCATTTTTAGCAGCTGTGTTCCCTAGAACACCATCAGCTGGTCTATTCAGATCTTAGAGAAAAGACTGAAAAAAAAACTTATGGAAGTAACATAACCAGCAGTGGTTTCATGTCAGAACTAAAGATGTGAATACAGTGACAAACTCCACAGTAGTTCAAAGACATGATAATGGTCTGACATGTCTCCAGTTCTGGAAGGAACTCATTAGACAACCAGCTGTTCAACCCTTAACTAATCAGAGCTCTACCAGTTCTCTACTGGTAACCAGGTAAAGTTCAGTCCTGTTAGGACTGGTTGGTTTACAATGATGTGACTGACTGACTGCAGCATCTTCCACTGAAATGACAGGACATTTTTTATTTCTATCAAAGTGACTCAGTCTGGTTGCTCCTGAACTACTGAAGTAAAAAACTGGTACAACTACTACAAAAAGTACCACTACTGAAGAACTGATTCTACAGTATTTCTAACTTCTAATCAGATGCTGAATGTGTATTTCTTTTATTCTTATTGAAGCGCAGCCATGAGATGAGAATACCAGCAGGACTGAACTTAAATTTAATGGATCTTTTTTTTTTAAACATTTAATTAAAAATCTCACCTCTTTGTTATTACTATTTCACATAACAATAATGTAATTTATCCTAGTCCAAATAGTATTACTAGTAAAATAGAAAATACAAATTTCCACAGGTATTTTGTTACTAGTAGAGATTCTATCCAACAACTGAATTGAAACCAAATCCTTAAAAAATTTAAGGTGGTGACTTTAAGAAGACTGAATATGTATTCAGATAGCTAAAAATCAGCTGTTCCAAGTAAAATGTAACATTACAGATACACATAATACTATTCTACTATCCACAATGAATACTTCAGATAACTTAAATGTTATTCTTAGGACACATTTAGTCACATTTCCCATTCATGTGTATTGGGTTTGCAGCACAACCTCTACTAATCTATTCTTCCTGTCTGGAGTAAACATGGTGGAGCTGGAAATGAATTCTGACCAGAAGAAACTCATTTTAACTGGTTCTAATTCAACTGTTACTAGTCATGATGTCACTTTAAATGGACTATTCAGGCTGAACAGCTTAGGAAGAATTAAATAAGTGACATCAATTATTTGAAAACAAATATCAAGAACCTGGTTGTTCTTAAGAAGACTGAAGTTCTACCAATCTGAAATGAAAACAGTACTAGTTTAATATCTGTTGTTCAGTGTACTGACAGCTGGGATTGTGTTTTCATTTTATCCATTTAAAATAAAACATTTTACTGGTAACAATTGAATTAGAGGTATTTAGAGTGAGTTTCTCTTAGTAAGAAATCAAGTGTAACTTTGTGTTTATTTGGAAATTAAATTTTTACTAAGAACAACAGATTTAATCAGGATAAATAACAGGTTAGAGGATCTCTATAGTACTGATGATCTTCAGTACTCTTATTTTTTGTAAAATAATCAACGGTTGTGTTTAGGTGTTAAATGTTGACCCCCAAATAAAGTACCGGTATGTACTTATTTTATTTACTTATTAATTTACTGGTAGTGTTTTTCTTTTATAAAGAGCAGTGAATTACACTCATTATTGTTATTTTATTTTTCACTATAACATTTTACTTGTATTTATATATTATTTTCTTCCATTGTTTTCCTGTCGTTATTGTTCTGTCTCTGATATTTTGGTATATATATATATATATATATATATTGTATTGTGCTTCCTGTACTTTTTTCTGCTACCTGTAGATCCAGGATGAAACTTGATTGAGGCGCATTTACCTTTTTATTAGAGGCCATAGGTGATTATCTGTGGGGGGTTTACCTCCTCTGGTCATTCAGGTCTTATTCCTGTGCCTCCTAACCCTGGCCCCTCCAGAGTAACACTCCGGTTTCTGGTCGACCTCCTTCCCGGTTCGGTTTGCTTTCAGCTGCAGCGCGAGATGAGGTCGGGTCCAGAAGGAGAGCAGCGTGTCAGGGTGCAGGGTGTAACCAGGAAAACATGGAGTGGATTTCAGCGGTCTAAGTAATTTCTAATGAATCAAGTGGAATGGATTTCTTTGAGAACAACCGAACGAGCGCAAGACGGACTCGGTAAATGTGGGGGGGTCCAAATGCCTGATTTTACAAAGTGGGGGGGACACGTCCCCTCCTGACATAATGGTTGCGACGCCCATGAACCAAATCCTTATGTTTGCTCTCGGCCGCCGCCATGTTTGTTGTTGTTAGGTTGTACACTTGTGTGGGGTACACACGTGAACCCTAATATCACCATGAATCACTCTGATTGGTTTAACGTCAAACAAAGGTGTGATAACGTCCTTCGCTTCTCCGCTGCGTATTACATTTCACGGCTGTTTCGTGAGGCTTTCACGGCCGGTGGGAAAAATGGGTGAATCATGATAAAACGATCTCCCAAAAATGACAGATCGTTAGACATGTAGATCGTTAAACGGTCTAAAATCGTCATATCGCCCGGCCCTACCTCTATGGTTCTTGAAATGGTCTTTCATAATTGGCCTTTGTTGGATTTTCAGCACTAAAGGACTTAAAAGAAGGTTTTCTTCAACTTTTGCTCCAAGTACTCCATCACAGGGTTATCCTTGGTTCTCTGTAAGGTGTCAGCATTTATCAGACAAGTCCTAAAACCTGCAATGAAAAATTGGTTTTTGATATTACGCACCAAGTGGCAGGCACCATCAAAGTTTCATCAAGAATGTTCTAGTGTCCCTTTTCTTTCCCAAGTGGAGCTCTCTTCTTCCTTTTTGTGATATCTTGTAGCTCCATCTCCCCATGACACAGTTCTTAATTGCTCTTACCCTATTGCTGTTTTACCAGCCTGTTAGTGCAGAATTGGGTTGATAGAAATATGCAAGCATGCTTTCCATTTTATAAAAGCTGAAATTGGAACAAACACCACTCTGCTGTTTTCCCCCCTTTTTTCTCCTTTGAACATTTACAGAAAATTGGTCTTTCAGCAGTTTGCGCCAAAGCTGCTGGTATTGCGATCTCAATCTTGACACAGCCTGCTGCAGTTTGCACTCTAAAGGCCAGAGTGTTTTGTGAAAGTAAAATGATTTTCTATTAAAGAAAGAGCCCATTAGTGAACAAACCAAGCATGCTATCATACCAGCTTCCTGTTGGTTCAAGAAAGTTATAAACTCTGTAATTCCTTGTTGCCTTTTTTTTTCAAATGGGCTTTAACCCCTGCTGTAGCAGACAATTGAGATCTGCTGCAAAGAAAATGCAGTGAACATCAAACAGTTAGGAGTCAAAGTGATTTTTTAAGGTCAAAAATGTCTCCTTAATCTGTGTGATACTATGGTAACTGTAGGACAAACCACACCTGATTTGAGTTTTTTTGCTGCTGAGATTAGACTAAAGTTAGAGTAAAGTTAGAGTAATGAAAAAACTGACCATTGACTCAGAGTAACTGCTCCTCTGAAAAATGTCCTAACACTTTGTATCCAGAGGGTCATTTGACAGACAAGCTGAGCCTCCTCTCTTCCTATACTCTCTGCATTCGCTGATGTTAATGGCCTCTGATACATTGATAGACAGAAGCATGTTCAGGGATAAATCATTCAGAGGTCATCGATGAAGCTGTCATTTATTGGCTCTGACAACTGCCTGTTGGTCGTTCTCCAATTCCCTGTCTCATTCTTTAGCTGTCTGTCCATTCTCTTCCCTCCCTTTTGCTTGTGTCAGCATTACAGTAGCTCAGTAGGTAGAGCGGTCTGGTTGCCGGTTTGATCCCAGCTTCTGCAGGGTCACTTTGTCGTTGTGTCCTTGAGCAAGGCACTTCACTCACCTTACCTGTGTGTGTCGGTTAGTGGTGTTTACATGCAGTCTGTGCATTTACATGCACATCTAAGCCGATCTAGGTCGATCTTATGTTCATGAACTGGAAGCCTTTATCCTAGTTTACATGCCCGTTAGGAAACCGAACTCTCAAATGAAGTTCGCTCCACTCTGATACGATAGGTATCACTCTGTCATTCTGCTGGTTGTTTTCTTAGCATTTAAAAACTCTTGTTTTAAATGCTTCCATCGGACATGAATTTGCTCAGACGTCTTCGTGTACCCAGCGCTGGCAAGCTGTTTGTTTGTTTTTGCTGCCATTGTCTTCTACCACTAATGATTTGTTTGTAATCCCACTTCCACGGACTTGACACTCCCGGAGGAGGACCATCCATTAGCCATTAGCATTAGCTCAGCTGAGCTGTTTACATGCAGATGAAATTGAGCTACAACCACATTATCTGGGTGCTTTGGTTTGATTAGATCCAGTTTGACTTCAGCTGCACTAACGTGTTTACATGCATTTAAAAAACCCGAGTTCAGGTGATTTCATTCAATAATTCGGTTTTCTAAAGTCCATGTAAACCCACTGACTGATGCAGTCTTGTTTCTGTCAGGCTTCCACAGGGCAGCTGTTGCTACTAGGCTTGGGCGGTATTATGGTAACATCATATACAGCCAATGTTTAAAAATAGTAACGGTATCCGTTTCATTACCGTCGCGGTCAGGGCTGGACTGTCATGATCCGATGGTAACTTTTGGCCAGGCTGGGACGCTGCCCGCGATCTGAGCGGTTTGTTTTTAGCAGCTCTTCCTTGTTGCAGCGCGAGCTCGTATGGCCGTGGGTGTGTTCGCACATGCTTACAGCGCTTCAGTCAACAGCAGGATCCTCCCCTAGGACAACCACAATGTTGCCGTCCGAACCGAACATCAGCTGTAAGTGCTCATGGTGGAAGCCATGATGGAAAATGCCTGGTCCGAATTGTGGTCCCAGTCCAACCCTGGTGACCATGGGAAAATGCGGAGGAAGTTTGAAGGTTTTAAAATTTTGATACCACCCATGCATTGCTAGCTACAGATGTAGTTTACCACCACTAGAGTGTGAGTGAGTGCATGAATGAATAATGGATCCTCTGTAAAGCGCTTTGGGTGCCTGAAAAAGTGCTATTTAAAACAAATTTATTATTATTATAACTTTATTTTGCTGTCTGTCTCCAGTCCCCTCAAACACTTGAAAAACCTCCATTGTCCAATGCATAAACCAGTGATGTCAGATGGGATGAGATCATATTAACACACTCTGCACCTTTTCAATCAAAAATAATATCATTGGTGTAGAAAATGTAATTTTTACCAGACAATAGATTCTGATAGACTCTGACACACTGATCAGCAGAAGCTTACAATCACTCACACACACACACACACACACACACACACACACACACACACACACACACACACACACACACACACGTTTCAGTTTGCCATGACAATCGCATCTCATAAAATAGATTTCCTGTAATTACTGCTGTCATCATGCATTGCTTTTCTCTTTATTTTCTCCTGGCCATTATAGGTTTAAGTGGCCGTTCCGTGGAACAAGACAAGCAGTGCTCCATAATGAAGTGTTTAATATTTGATGCCATTGGATTTCACAGCTAATAAAAGCTGCATGTGTGCCTGTATTAGCCTGCTGTCCAGGTTTCATGCCTGGTGTGACGTAAATCACAATTTGTTCATTGCCAGCTAAGAGAGGCAGTCCAAAAATCTGTCACAAGGATAAAGATTTTATTTCTTTTTTCATGAATTTAAAATAACTTAAAAAAAATGTATGAGTTTGCTGTTTTTTGCTGTTATGCTGGCTGTTTGTGCAAGGAGAGGCAGATACGTATATTGGAGAATAGTGTATATAAAGTATTGTTTGAAAAAGAGCGAGAAGTAGGAGTCCATTCCCAGTTACTCTGAGGTGTTTGTGCAATTAGCTGCTCATGAAACAGTGTGAAAGGAACAAAGACATTAGAAGAGAGGGACTCAGAGAAAAAAGAAAGTAACTGACGACTCAGGGTGTAATTGTTATTGTGCAAACATTCCACTGCCAAAGCAACTTTAGTCTATTAGGCTGTATGCATTTTTACAACAGAATATTAGGGTCACTTAAAAGAAAAAAATACATCCAGAGGAAAGTTTTTAAAATTTTGTTTCTCAGTTTTGAAAATAGCCTAATTGTCAATTTTAAAGTTGTCAAGAAAATCAAAATAGTTACTCTTTTCAATAATAGTTTGATGAAAATAATTAATAGAGCTCCAAAATCTTTCTGGATTTGTTCTTTTAAAAAAATAATACTGTGAACTGCAAAATAACAGGGTAAGACATTTCTTGAGTCAGGCTAAGGTGCATGCTTTATTCTTGCAGCAGCATCAGAACTGACAGCTTCCTTCAATCCAATAAAAGTATAAAAATTACACATCTACCTCAAAATACTCAGAAAGCACTGACACATATATTACTGTTCTCATTCTGCAGCCTGATTAATACATTTTATTAATTTTTTATAAATTAAAATAATAATAATACACTTATTTACATGAATTCACACACACACATTCAATTTCCTGTATGATGTAATGATTCTCCTGCATGCATGTGTATGTGTGCATTTATTTTTCAGACCCACATTCAAATGTTTGATTGCCTGTTGCTTATTATGTTTGATCTGTAACTAAAGTGTTTATTTGTTTTGTTGTTGTTGTTTTTGCACCTCCTTCCAAGACCTCTTGGCCAGGTCATGTTTGTAAATGAGAACATGTTCTCAAACATTTTACCTGGTAAAATAAAAGGTTGAAATAAAAATAATTGTAAAAACAAAACAACATTTTTTTACAGGCTGTGTTTTTGCTAAAAGATTTTTTTAAAAATAATTCAGACCCAAAGTAAGACATCAAATTTCATTTATAAAAGGTCTATAGGATCCTTGCTCAGTTTTGGATTAGTTTTTGGATCCTTTTTTAATTTTAAAATGACCACTTTATTCTTTATATTTCAACTTAAAGCGGCAATCTGGAGCATTTTTCTCTGTATCAAAGTTTTCTTAATGTTTTAAATGATATTTCAGGTCTAAACTATGATCTATGGGTTGAGTTCCACAACATCTGTCATTCTGATGAAGACCCTCCTTCCTCCTAGAGCCCCCTTTCCATTATTTCTTGCCGCCAACATTTTTTAGCCAATGAAATTCAAATGTCTGCATTCTCTCAACATGCACGCGCATCGACCAAACCTGTACCAGTAGGGGGCGCTGTCGTACAGGACGCTCCGTGTGTTTCTCTGTTTGCGTCTCAGCCTCACGGCTCATTTCTACTAAAAACCTACCCATTTCCCAGCTAAAGATGGATTTATTTTTATTTTTAAACCTTGTACCTCACAGAATGGCAAGGCTTGACAGGGTTACACGTTTATTTTGGTCAGAAAGTTCATCCAGAGCCGAGTCAAGTTCAGCTTCAGAGTCCAGCAGCAGCTCGGTGCTAACAGAGCTAATATCAGAAGCAGCAGGGACAGAGAGGGCTCATCAGACCCTCGTAGTATTGTTGGAATAAGATTGTGAACTCTGAGTGATTAAACCCTACACATTGAGCTGTACAGTTCATGCCCGCAACGTATATGCGCCATGTGCACGCGCGCACATGCGACCGGATGCGCGTGTCGAGATGTTTTGAGGAGGAGCCTTTGGACGTTAGATTCAAAAACTGCTCTCTTGATGAAATCCTCCAGATTGCTGCTTTAAATCTGAAGTGTTTTAAATATTTTCAAAATATTTCATGGTTTTTCCTCAGAATTTTAACTTAATCTCAAAGTTCAGAAACAAAAACAACCCTATTTTTCGCTTTTATTCTTAGCGATCCTTATAAGTCATTGTGCATTTTATCACTCAGCTGAATTTTTCTACTGAATTTCTGTATTGAAATTTTTCAATTACGTTTGTAACACATCATTCTTTTTTCTGTCTCTTTACATGCATTTCCTGTCTTCTTCAAAACCAGGTAAGACTTTGATTTTTTTTTCCTTTTATATAGATGAAAAACCTCATCTCCCACTTCATCATCCATCTTCTTACCTCTTCTTCTCTATCTGCTGCATCAGTTAAGATGTGAAAGGCAGTAAATGTCATTGCTAATAGCAGTGGAAAGTCATGACCACCATTGATTCCTTATCAAGAAGGAAATTGTATCTTATTTCATTAGATTTCATTAGATTTGTGTGTCTTTGAGGTCACAGGCACATTAATGCCCTTACATTTGCATGTTTGCATATTTGTGCAAGTTTGCCCCAAAAAGTGAGAAGAAAATATATTTTAAAAAGAGATTGTTTATCATAAAATGAAGCAGACTTGTAGCTAGCCCTTGCTTGTGTTTACTATGTAATGGGTATTCACCACACAGTCTGTAAACACCCTTGAATCGAGCACCAGCTGGCTGGTCTTCATTGCCGGAATATGTTGCTTTATATGAGTCATATGAGACAAATTCACAATGTGTCCAGTTAGTCAGTGCTTCTTGTATTATGGAAGTCTTTATTTAGAAGACTGAACATTTATTTTTGTTGTTTAGACAGAAGCAGGAGAACATTTCCTCTCATCCGTCCTGGAATTAGACAAAACAAGATTCAGTTTCATTCATAATTTATCCTCTTACCAATAAGTGAATGCATGTATGTGAATTAATGTCATACATAATTTAGTGAAAGACCAGTCATAGAAGCAACATTTAAAAAAAAATCACAGGAAGCTTTTCTTTTATGCTGCGCCAAGCTCCGTTTAGTCAAAGCAATGGAAATGAGAATTTGTGGTCTCCAGCATTGGTGCCAATTAATGTCATCTGCAAATATAATCTGACTATATTGTATTCAAAGTCCAAAATGCATATTAATGCAAGTGAAAGCAAGCTTCATCTGCTTCTCTGCAACAGATCAAAGATTCCACAGATACAATCACAGCTTTGCAAGCACAAGATGGATTTGAGGCAATGCTTATCAGATATTCAGCTGGGAGGCTTTAATTTGAAGATACTGGCTGTAAAGTCTCATATTACCTGCTAAGAAAGTGGCACTTCCCCTCCAATTATATTTAGATTACAGAGTTGAAACGAGCTGGTGTGAGAGCTGTTATTTTTTTAGGAGTAAAGGTTAAAAAGACTCCCCAGAGTAACTCAGAGGAATTTAATGATTAAAGTCTTGGACAAGGGGCATTATAACATATGTTCTGCTCTCATTCTTATGCTCTCACTATTTTAAATTTGATCAGCCATGACCATGAAAATCATACAGTTAAAAAGTCAATTGACCCACATTTTTGGGGGTGTAATTAAACATTTTGGTGCATCCCTGCTTCCTAATGCTGCCTGAAAAACATTAAAAGGAGAATAAAAAGCATCATAAGACACATTTCACCTTTTATTTTCAGTCATAATTTTTTTCTGTATCTGTTTCATCAGTTACTCAGTGTTGTGGTACAACGTTGTGTCCAAAAACATTCCTTTGAGTTCCTCAACAATATATTTTGCATCAGACATCAGCAGATTTGTTGTCAAGCTCAGACATTAATGCATCAACTGAAGGCTTCAGACTGACAAATGAGATATGCTATAATAAAAGAGTCATTTTAATCCAAGTTATTGGGAAAAAGATGAGTTATTGTTGTGATGAACCAGATGTCAGAATTCAGAGATAGTAACGCCTTTGCCGACGCTACATATCCCCCCTTATTTCAAGACGAGGACTCCTAGCAGAAGGTCGTTGCCTTGAAATACCAATCCGATGATGGAGGACATCGTAGGTCATCATGAACCAAAGGGAAGAAAGGTTTGTGGTACCTTTCCACCGGACAGAGTCAATCAAAAATGAATCAGAGCTTGAGTTTTACCAGACACAGGGGCACCTGTGTCAGTGACCTTCAGGAATCAGGAAGCATCCCACACCGGAAACAGAATCAGGAGGAGGGCACCGATCCAAACGGTGCCAGGAGACTGAGGAGTGGGGCAGTCCGTGAAGGGGGTCGGCAGCAGCGGGGCGTCGTTGATGAAGAGTTCCAACCCAGAGCAGCGTCGGCAGATGAGTCGCAGACGAGACCAGTTGGGACCTTGGACGTCCGGCGGCTGGACAGTAGAGCAGAAGAAAGGCACAGCACAGCAAAACAACCACAATCTGGTAAAGGGGCATTCAAAAGGTGTGAATGTAGGGCAGATTTGGTTAAAATAAACTAGAAAAATTAAATTAATCTAATTTTAAAATAAGGCTATGTGTCATGCCATTACATTTAATTAAGGATTTAACCTATTTAAATGATTAAAGAGCTCTATTTTGTATAAAACTCTGAAGAGATTGACTTCACTCCCATGAGGTTACTCTAGGAGTGACACTTTTAAAGTGAATTTGGAAAGACTTTACGTCATATTTTAAACTAAGTTTAACTATTTAAAGTTTTGGAAATAACTTAGTAAACTAAAGATTGAGATTTTGATAACCAAAAATTGAGTTTTGGGAATAGTGAAATCAGTCATATTAGATCTGAAATCTAAAGTTTTAGAGGACATTTTGTGTTAAATGGCCTAAAGTATATTTTATCCTTCATTTTGATTTGAGGAAGGAATATTAAAATGGATTGGCTCGCCTTTACATTAATTATTACGATGAAATAATTATTGTAAGTAGTAGAAAATTAAACATTAAGTTTGATTTAAACATAAAGTAATTTTACTAATTGAATACAGCATTAGGCTGTAAAACAAAGGAACTCTGGCTTAGTGTTTACCAGGATGGACGCACAGCTTACTGGAGTACAGCAGGCGACGTCAGCAGCTCAACCAGGTCTGTTTCCCATAAAAACACATGGTTAGTAACACATGGTTAAAAGGGAGGACATGAACGCGGACACACATTCACGCCACACACACACCGATAAAGGGGACAACAGGTGGAAACCTGGGAGGCCTCAAGTCACATCACCCTCTGAACCTGGCGATGGCTCGGAGGTACTGAAGCGGACTTTGTGAGGTTTGATCTGATTTCTGTGAACCCACTTGAGGACGGGTTCCTTCGGACCCTTAGGGATCCGTAACTGGTAAACGACGGGTGAGAGTTTGTCGGTTATACGGAACGGCCCTTTCCACTTTGGGAGAAGCTTTTTAGCGAGTCTACCAGAGCCGACCTTTGTCTGCCCTGGTCTAGGCGCGTAGTTGTAAAACCAAGCCCGATCACCCACCTGGAGTTTGTCATGTGAAGCTTTTTGGTCATAATAAGCTTTCCTACCTTCAGCCGTTTTACTCAGATTTGTTTGAGCAAAGGAGAAGGCGGACTGTAGATGTCCTTTTAAGTCTTTTAGATACTTCTCATTAGTGTGAGCTGGAACAGCCTCACAGTCCCTAGGCCCATAGAGCAGGTGAAGTGGGAGTGTCATCTGCCTACCGGTCATCATCTCGAATGGAGAGACGCCTGTAGACTCGTGGGGCGTGGCTCTGATAGCCATCAGCGCCAACGGAAGTTTCACATCCCAGTCACTGTGGTTGGCTGAGACATATTTCTTCAGAATAGAAACCACTGTGCGGTTCGCCCTTTCAACCTGGCCAGACGATTCGGGGTGGTAACCAACGTGGAAGTTGGCCTTCACACCTAACATCTGCCACAGGTGTTCCATCACTTCAGAGGTGAAGTGAGTACCCCTGTCGGAGTTAACCCGAGAGGGAAGGCCAAACCTGGAAAAGATGTGATTCATCAGCAGCACGGCGGTGTTTTGAGCCGTGTCTGAGGGTGCAGGCAGACACTCCACCCATTTGGTGAA
>SSNR01000064.1:219632-287674 GCA_006937965.1 Callopanchax toddi | reverse complement strand
CTACCAGCTGATGGAGGACCTCCAGCTGATGGAGAACTACCAGCTGATGGAGGACCTCCAGCTGATGGAGGACCTCCAGCTGATGGAGGACCTGCACCTGATGGAGGACTACCAGCTGATGGAGGACCTCCAGCTGATGGAGGACCTGCACCTGATGGAGGACTACCAGCTGATGGAGGACCTGCACCTGATGGAGGACTACCAGCTGATGGAGGACCACCAGCTGATGGAGGACTACCAGCTGATGGAGGACCACCAGCTGATGGAGGACCTGCAGCTGATGGAGGACCTCCATCTGGACTCACCTCCACAAAGTAGAAGCAGGGCAGGAGGCTGACGCTGTCCTTGGTCCAGACCCGGACCCCCTTCTCCGGGCCCGACATATTCAGGCCTCCGCTGTCCGAACGGATCCGAGTAGAGACGAAGGAAGCCGAGCGTCGGGTCGGAATCAGGACCGCTCCATGGTCCCGAGGTCCCGAATCCAGACTAAAAACCGGGTCCCACCAGTCCGGATCGGTACCGACGGAGCTCAGCGCGGAGCTCCGAGCGGGTCCTCCTGCCAGCCGTCAGGGGGGAGGGGTACCGGAGGAGGAGGACGGAGCATGCGCGGTGGTGACAGCGTCGGTTCTGTCCCGGTGAGGCTGATGTGGACCCACCAGAACCAGTTCTGTTGACAGGGTCCGAACCAGAACCAGAACCTCCTGGTTCCGACCCGATAGAACCCAGCTGCGCGCTGCCAGCGGTAATACGGTAAAGGCCCAGTAGGGGGCGGGGTGAACCCCTTCAACAGAGACAATAATAGAAGTAAAAAAGGTCAATAAGGCGGCACGGTCCATATGATCACACCTTATTATTATTAGTAGTACTAGTGGTAGTAGTAGTAGTAGTAGTAGTAGTAGTAGTAGTAGTATTAGTGTTATTATTATTATTAGTACTAGTGGTAGTAGTAGTAGTAGTAGTATTAGTAGTAGTAGTAGTATTAGTGTTATTATTATTATTATTATTAGTAGTAGTAGTAGTAGTAGTATTAGTAGTAGTAGTAGTAGTAGTAGTATTAGTGTTATTATTATTATTATTATTAGTAGTAGTAGTAGTAGTAGTAGTAGTAGTATTAGTAGTAGTAGTAGTAGTAGTAGTATTAGTAGTAGTAGTAGTATTAGTGTTATTATTATTATTATTATTATTAGTAGTAGTAGTAGTAGTAGTATTAGTAGTATTAGTGTTATTATTATTATNGAAACATACAGTACATCCATCATAAGCAGTTATAAAGTTTTTAGACTTTGGTTGATAGCTTACGTGGCACTGAAGTCCTTATCTTAGCTGTTTGTTATCTGTTAGCTTAGTTAGCATTAGCCTATAGCTTGCTAAGGTTTATTACCGAAATATTATACGTAGACTTTTATGAATTTAGTTTAAAGGGCTAGTTGGGTTAGCCATTTAATGTTTAAAACCTGGCCTGGCTCGCCATTTATGTAGCGTAATATAACCTGATTTTATTGTTATAATACGGACACACTTCTGCAAGGTTATTAGCTTAGTTTCTGTCGGTTTTAATGCTAATCACTGTTAGCTACCTTCACTAACCTAATTATTATGCAGGATACTTTAGGTTCTTGTGATTCAAAGGGAAGACCTACGTACGTTATATTTGGAAGTTATAACCCAGAAGCAGACTTAGACTACAGTTATTTTATTAAAGAAACAGATTGAACGAACAGACAGATATGAGGTAGATGGTGCATCTTAAGAGATTCTTCTGATATTATTAAGCTGAGAGTTAATGACGAGATCCCGTGAGATATTAATATCTCTAGGGAGTCGGAGCTAGTCAGGAGGGGAGCTGAGCCTAACTTGAAAGGAGTGTTATTTATCAAGAGCCTCGGTTTACCAGATCGGAGTTGGTACCTTGCTGAGACCGCTCCGGGACCACCTCGGCGTGGATTTGAGGTTTCGTCGGGAGGCTGTGAGAACCTGACGAAACCCGGTCTGGTCCCCGGTGACGTGAAGTTACCGAAGGCACGGAGGTGTCTGATGAGTCGGTCTGCGGCTCCATGATCGGCTGGTGCAGAGGCTAACAGGCTTTCCCCATGGCTGGTGAACAGAAGCAGACGGATGGTGTCTGGCTTCTAGCCGGGGAAAATTGTCCTCGACTGCTTGGGGCTAATACCCAAACGGCAGTCGGCATCAAAGCCCACCGTGTAGCGGAGAAAAAACGGTGAGATGTTCTCTCATTGTAGGTTTAACGAGAACTCTCGGACACGGTAGCTTCCAGGCAGGAAGTCTGACCGTGGAAAGTTTTGGACGCGTGGCCCAATGGGGAAAGAGTTACCAAGTCACGTGGTTCTCGTCATTAAGGAAGCCCAGGCAAAAACTTAGGTGGATTATTAATATGCTTTAACCTTTTAGCAAAAGTAGAAACATGAAATAATACTGATGCAACATCAACATTCATTAATACTGGAAGAAAATGAATTAATCATATTAAGACATTTCTGGACAGTGGATTAAAGGTAGTGTCTTTTTAGAATGAGACATCAACGAGTCCTTAAGTTTAATTATTAATTAAAGGAAATCTTCTCATTCTTCCGACACGACCGGGTCCTGGAAGGAATGTTGATTCAGGTTACAACATAATAAAAGAGTCATTTTAATCCAAGTTATTGGGAAAAAGATGAGTTATTGTTGTGATGAACCAGATGTCAGAATTCAGAGATAGTAACGCCTTTGCCGACGCTACACCATAGTAAACAGTTCAATTTGTGAGAGAGGATTAACGCTCAGGCTTATACTGTTTTGACTTTCTTTTACTCTGCTGGAAAGCTTCTATTGTTTTTAGATCCTCCAAAAAATAGTAACTTTCTCTCCAGTTAGAAGGTGACACATTTTCTTTCTTTGGCATTTAATATGAATTTTTATTATCAGAGCCTGGTTACTTTATAATAAAGTGAGCCACCAAGCTATAGGAAATGTTATTGTTAATGAGGAAATAGTCATTCAACCATACAGCTTCCAAGGTAACGATGACTGGGGAAATGTAGAGTTAGAGAAATGTGAAGGGGAGAGTAGGATGTGGGTCAATCCATCTGCAAGATCAACGTCAAAATCAGCAAATTATAAACTTTTTCTGTTTAGTTCCTCAGATATTTTTTTAAAATAAAGTTTGTACTCAGTAAGTGTTCTTAAAATAAATCCTGAGTTTGTCACTAATATTTCTGTAGGAGTCAGAAATGATACTTTGCATGAAAAACCTCAGGGCAGCTTCATTTCAAAAAGTAACTTATACATCAGTGTCTGAGCGATGAAAGTGAAACAGTAAGGGAAATGAAGATTTGCAGGAGGCGGTGAAAATTTTGGGAACTGCTGTCAGTTGTAAACAAATTAACCGTTTTTTAATTATTTACTGGAAGAGCTCAGCTCCAATTAGATTAAAGGCTTTTCAGTGGTGTACAAAAACACACAAAACATCGAAAAGGCATACATGGAACCGTCTGTGTGTTATGTTTGAAGAAGTGTTTGTATTTTCTGTGTGTATATGTGATGTGTGTGTGTGTATTGTCTGAAACTCTGATGTGCTTATATTTTTGGCAGAGTTTGTCTTTAGCTTCTAGGAGATGATGACTAATGACCTTTGGCGATGCATTTGTCGCTGACACATCACTCCGTGCACATTAAATAATGTTAGAAAAAAACTTCACTTGCAGAATACTTGCATGCAGAAACACACACACACACACACACACACACACACACGCAACTAACAAGCTCAGAAAATAAAAAGAAATTAGGCTGAAAAGAGATATTGAATAATCCCTAATAAAGTAAATCTTAAACAATGTTTACACTTAGAGGTCAGGCTGAGCTGTCGACTGGACTTTCTTGCTTGTTTTTTCAAAATGTTTTTGTATATGTGGACTTTTTTATCCAATTCACAAATTTGTTCAATATCATCCAATTTACAGCAACAATACGTGAAAAAAACCTCCTGATTTCTTTTGCAAGGATTTTTCCCCTAAACTCGGACATCAGTAGCAAATGGAAAGTTGTGACAGAAATGGGAGATTATTGGATGAACTATCAACTATCTCACATTAACTGCACCACATGTCTGCACCACATTATATTGTAGGCTGGAGTTTAGTCAGATGTCTTGGTTGATTTACTATTCCTACTGCAAATTACCTCCAGAGGCACACGCTTTTACAGCAACACGCATTTTCACTTAAGTGAGGTGTTTATGTATACTGAAATATATGGGTACAGTCTGTGTAGAGTTACTTAAAATGCACTTGTGTTAATTAAAATTTAAGAGCAAAAGGATATACAGAGGATATATCAAGTTCTGCTGGTAAGATTTTCTCTTAGAAAGATCAAAACACTGGCCATATATATATATATATATATATATATATATATATATATATATATATATATATATATATATATATATATATATATATATTATTTTTTTTATTTTCTAAAAACTGACAGCTTTCACTGGAAAAAAAACTTGCCCCAGCTGCCACATTTTTTTTATCAGTTGACATATTTTTGTAGGATAATGACAGTTAGTGCTGTCTCGACAGAACTTCAGCCTCTACTCACTGATTCAACCAGACTGGGGTGTTTCGCCAGCAGAGACAGAAATACTAGACGTTGGCTGTGTCTGAATTCAGGGGTAGGATGCTCATGAGGACGTGGACTTGCTGGTCTACCTAGGTTGGGTCCTTGCTCGACCACTAAGACCGGAAATAAGCGGCTCTGAATTTGGACGATCTAGCCTCATACTTATCCCCGCCCCTCAGTCCAGTCGCTTAGCAACCGTGACAGCGCCAACAGACAGGCTAAAGCTAATAAAATAGATCTAAAGAAACACTAAGCTCTTTTATGGTGACTTATTTCCTAAACTTCCATTTAAAACATTCAAGCTAGCTTACATTGATTTCTTATCTTAAATTACATGAAAAATAAAATATTCAACCTCTTTTGTGGACATTTTTATTATTAAACTTCATATAAAATAAGCAAGAAATTCCTGAACACAAGCTTTTTATAATCTTTTGAGAAACTGACATTTAAAACTGTACTGCTCTGTTTTTTTCTGCTACTACTGCAAAATTGATGAATCAGTAGAATCCAACGGGACTTGTGTTGTAAATTCAGTAAATTTGGGAACAAAAGAAAAAAGTAGAATCCAACGGCCGGCACACAAAGCATCCTGGGATAGCCTTGGCCAGCGAGGATACACCAGACCCATCCTCGAAATTGAGGTGGAGCGAGGACGCATTTGAGGACGCATGGATGAGTGTCCATCGAATTTGGACAGCACTCGTCACGGCGCTGTGATGTCATCGGTCTCGAAATGCATCCTCATATCTTACCCCTGAATTCGGACACAGCCATAGACTGTCTCAGCCCATTGTAATGATAATGAAACAAGTCGGCCGTATTTGAAGGCGAGACACCAGCTTGTAAAATTAATCAAGTACTGATGGAGCTGTAGTTTCAACAGGTTTAAAGTCAGCATCAGGTTTCTATTTAATAACCTTTTAAACTATCAGTTAGGGTTTTTCTTTCATCTCTTGTGATTTAGATGCTTGATTGCAGTAACCTTCTTCATATACAAAATGTCGTTGAAAAAACTACAAGTGCTGCCCTTATAGAAATAATCCCCATCAAAATGAATAGCGTCATGGGCTGGCTCAGAGCCATAACAAATGGGAAGACATGTGGGAGTTTGTTTTATAAAATAATTTATTATAAAGCAAAACCTAATCTCAGTCCCCTGGGGTGAGGAGTTCCCTATAGCTGCTCTCAGTCAGTCACCTCTCATCTTCTCTGGTGACTCTGTGAGGTGTTTCTCAATCAGGCAGTTGACTCCAACCTGTGAGCAGAGCTGGGTCTTTGTACTGCTGATCAGACCAGTGGCCAGCTGCCCTCAATCAGCAATCAGCACCTGCAGACAAACAGGCAGAACCACACCAGGATCCAGGCCTGGGGTCATACTTGTGTACTTTTCTGGATTATTTGTAAGACTACAATTAATCTCAAATACATTGCAAAGGTTTTGACAAAAATAGACTTTAAACCCTTTTAAAGTCAAAATAACAAACAAAACTCAATACACTGTGTTTGCATCAATGCAACTGTTTGTTGCAAACAACTAAAGAGTTTTTTTTTATTAAATCTGTTGAATAATTATGGTAAAATACCTGCATTTGTATAGCACTTTATGATGTCCAGGAACTTGATAGCTTCATAACTTCATCAGTCATTCATCCACTCATGCACACATTCACACGCTTATAGCAGTAAGCTAGATTGTAGCCACAGCTGCCCTGGGGCAGACAAATGGAGGGAAAGCTGCCATAAAGTAGGCACCATTGGCTAAAATGAACCAATAATTTATCATAAAATTTAATACATTTAATTTAATACAATTTTCTATTTTTTATGCCATCAGTGACATTTTAATGCAACTTTCTGCATCAGTGCTGCACACACACACGCACGCACACACACTACTAACTTCCTGACAAAGTTTTATTGTTTAAATTTTGATAAAGCTCTAGGTCACAATCATTTAATCACATTTTGCAACCATTCTGATAAACAAGAACACCAAAGCACAATGCAGCTTATACTTTTGCTCTTTCTTTTAATTTTTCTCTTTTTTTCTACATTTTTTCCTATTGATGGTGTGCTGACTGAAATATAATGAAGAGTTGCTGCAACACTATAACAGTAGAGTTTCTCTCTGTCATCCTTATAACACTGCTGGGTGACCTGTTGTGTCTCTGGAAAAAAAAAGTGCAATGTCTGTCTTGTTTTCTTACCTGCTGTTTGATTTTTTTGAAACTAGAAAAGCACAAACTTCTATAATGTGTCAGAGCAGAATTTCTGAAGAGGATATGATGTAGCATCAGCAGTTAAAGCTCACTATTATAAGACACAGTGTTATACATTTAAATACAAAACGCTGAAGCTGTTGATGTGGTTAAAATAATGCAAGTACATTACTGTGTGTTTTGCTATTGGTGTGCTTGACATTTTTGGGGATACGATAGTTTGCAGACTTGACTATAAACTTTCATCACGACATCTAAACTCTCCAGGAGCTGCTTGAGTGATGAGCTGCAGTATGTCTGCCTGCAGCCTTTTAAAAACAGGAATCAGCTAATCAACCCGAAGAGACTGAAATTTAAAAAAGTTTCACATCCAATCACGTGTTAAAGGAGGAGCTGCCATTCAAATAAGATGGGATGAGATAATTGTTATTTTTAAGCTTTACTGCCTGATTGTTTTTAATATGATAGAAATGTATATTATTCCAGATGGCAGGAGGTTAAACATCTTATGGGCGGGATGAGAGGAATCTTTCACAATATAAGAGCTTTGTTCTTTAATTTCTCCTTAAAATCTACTAAGGAGGGAAATGAAACCTCATTAATGATTTCAGCCACTCTCACCACATGTTGCAGGGTCTTCTTGTCATTAAGACTGCAACTGTCATGCCTGGATATGATGCAACTGGTCAGGATGCTTGTAGTACTGCTCCAGTTAAAGGTGGTGAGAATATTATAGAGAATTTTTGCACATTTCACTTTCCTGAGGAAGTGCATCAATTGTTGAGCTTTTTTGGCCAGGTGTGTGATGTTGAGAGCTCCATAGAGATTTTCAGTAATATGAACCGTCAACAGATTTAGTGTGGTTGACCCTCTGCTTAGGAGGGCAGTCAAAGTGTGGACTTTTCCTAAAATCCATCAGCTTCTCAGTTTTGTTGACACTAATAGACAAGGTTTCCAACCCTGACCTCAGTCCTGAAAGATGGTTCATTATCACTGCAGATATTTCCCATCATTGTCGTGTCATCAACTAATTTAATGAACTGATTTGTGCAAAAAATTTGCAGTACAGTCACATCTAAGCAGTGAAGAGAAAGGGACTAAGTACAAACTCTTGAGGGACACCTGTGCTCAGTATTATGGTGTATGTCATTTAACTACAACATAAAATGTTTGCTGTCTTCCTGACAGGAAGTACAAATCCAGTTACAGAATATAATATTTTTTATAAGCAGAGAGAGTGGAGGGGGGAAGGGGAATTTATTATTGGCCACAATCATCTTGGGAGAGGTCCTAGGAGTTGAAGTATCTCAGGGTCTTGCTCACGAGTGAAGGAAAGAGAGCGGGAGATCGACAGGCAAATTGGGGCAGCATCTGCAGTGATTCCAAACCAGTCTGTTGTGGTTAAGAAGTAGCTGAGCCAAAAAGCAAGGCTCTCAATTTACCAGTCGATCTACATTCCAGTCCTCACTTATGTTCATGAGCTTCGGGTAATGACCTAAAGAACAAGACTTCAGATACAAGCGGCCAAAGTGAGTTTCCTCTGCGGGGTGGCCTCTAAGCGGGCTGGAATACACCGGATACCTCAGCGATGCGCCACCTTTTGGCTGCGGTGTTGGCGAGTCTTGTACTCACACAAGACGCGCTCCTGACACAGCGCGCCGTAGGTTGCTGCTTTAAAAAAATCGCGCGATAGTCACAACATCACGCGGGAATTGAAAACTGGAAGCAGGAAGTGAATTCTTTGTTTATATGTGATCAGAGCTGCCGTCGTGTGTTGTGGGAATCTAATTCTTTCAAAATGGGTAAGTAAGTTATTTAATGGAACTGTTGTTTATGTGTGCCGTAATGTTTGTAGCGGTTTATTTCTGTGTGCCGTAATAGGAGCCGTTCTGCGTCGTAACGTCGGTGTCATGGTAATGGCGGTGTCAGAAAGTACTCAACATGTCGTGACACATGCACATGCTAATGTGCATTAGAGCACAGCTGCGACTGGCGCTCCTTTTTAAACTGGTGCGAATCTTTAGCAGGCTGGCGGCGTCTCGCGTGTCTGGGACGCGTTGTGGCGAGCTCTGTGTGAGTGATCTGATGGACTAGAATGGTTTTAAATCAAAATAACGCCGCAGCCACGACGTGGCGTGTCGCCGACGTGTCCGGTGTATTCTAGCCTTTAGAGATAGGGTGAGGAGCTCGGACATCTGGAAGAGAGTCCTTCTTTTTTTAACTCTTGTCTTTTTCTGACAGTTTAGACTGTTAGAACGGTGTGTCGGCATCTAGTCAGGATGCATCCTGGACACCTCCCTTGGGAGGATTTTCAGGCATCTCCACAGGCAGGAGGCTCGACAAGTTGACCCAAGACAAGCTGGAGGAAGTACATTTCTGGGCTGGGCTGGGAATGCCTGGAGGTCCCAGCAGAGGAGCTGGTGGAGTCTAGCTGTCCCTGCGACCCAGATCCAGATAAGTGGAAGTAAATGAGACGAGGTGAGACAACGTAGTGGATTTTGTTGTCTGTTTTACCCATCCCTGAGGAGCAGAGGGCAGTCTGTTCCACGGTGCCCAGGAGGCCGTTTGAAGAGGGCTTCATTATGAGCTGCTTTGAGATGTTATTGAAGCATGATGTCAACATAGCTTTTCTTTTTTTTAGATATAGGAAAACTCAAACTCATAATTATTATACTTCAAATATCTATACAATAATATACTTATACTAATAAGTAAAATGCTTAAATAAGCAAATGTTTAGATACTTCTATTGCAATATGATACTTTTCATCATGCAAAAATATTTACCAACGTTATTTGCAACAGTTTATGATGCATCTTGAGTATCATGTTGTCTTTAGTGTTGGTATTGAGTTAGACATGTTATCATCATGACAAAGCTAGTTCTGAGGGTCCCCACTAAAACACACTATGTTAATAATAAAAATCATAACAATATTAATAATCTTTAAAACAAAAAGCAACTCAAACCAGCTAAAGTGAAAAAGTTTGAACCCTAAAATAAAATATTTATGAAAAGTAATAGTTAATCTGAATGTAATGTATCACACAGTTTGTGTTACATTTACGGGTTCATTTTGTGTGCGTGCGCATGAAATAACATTGGGGGACTTTTTTTATTTTTACTAAATGCAGTAGAGAAAACATGCAAGCTCAAAATATAATTAGTCAGAAAAGCTAAGACAGCAGCTGTGAATAATTTAAAGTGGCAGTTTATGCAAATTGTCCAAATCTGGGACATGCTGCAGAAGGTGTTAGCATTTTAGTGCTTAGTTTTAGAGAGAATAAAACAGCTGAGTAGTATATGAAGTGTACAGTCTGCACACGGGCAACATACTGCAAGCATCACTCTCTTAGGTTCACTATTCTTTTAATGCATGCATTTTAATGTAATGATGCATTTAAACTGAGCACTTTATCAGAACCACACTTTGACACATTTAAATTTGAGCATGTCACAGCAGAGGTTTGATGAACAGATAGAGGATCACTGTACGTCAGTCACAGCCTGGTCTCTCAGTGGCTGTAGTTTCTCTTCATGAAGCACAACAAAGTTCTCACCTCAAGCTCAGACCGATTCAAAGGGAAATTTCATTCGAGTTGTCGTCACCATGGCAGCGCAGTGGTAGCACCCTCCCTCACACCTTTAATTCCACTACAGGAGAAAAAGTTTGGCTTGCTTAGAGATTACTACATTAGAGTTTCAAATAGACTTTATTACAAATCTAATTAGACTCCTATAATGGAATTTTAATATGCATTATTACATGCAGTACTCGACACACATTACCACCTACTGAATTCATTTGCTGGTGTTTAGCCATGCTCAAATAGCTGCCGGGAAGGAATTCAAAACAGAAATCAGTGGAGAATGAAGCACATTTCTGTTTTTATTTAATGCTACTGGTTTCATTCTGCATCTGTCATTTGATGCTGCTGGTTGACAGTTTTGTAACCAAAGACATATTAGCTGAATATGTTCAATAACCAGTAGGGATGCAGAAAACTGACAATTGTTTGCAAGCATAAAAGGACCATTGTGGCCATGTCTCAGAAGCTGACAACAACAGCAATTTCCATGAATCAAGCTTATATGCTTATAAAGCTCAGACCTAGTAATGAATCCTTAATCTGCTCAATCTCACTTACTCGTCGTCTCCCTTTCTCTCTCTGTCTTTATTTTATTCTTTCTGCTCACCCTTTTTTGTATATTTACTCCTGCATTTCCTCCATGATGCCTTCATCTCTTGTGCTGTAGAGGTAGTTTTCCCAGTTTTTGGCAAACAAACAGAATTCATCAAATATTCCCTTTGCATCACTGCTTTTGCCAATACCCCGAAATGCTGTTATGAATCCTAACATGTCAGCAAAAACTACTTAAGAACGTCAATATCCACAAATCCCCAATATTTGAATATGGATCCAAGTACAAAGGCACTGACCACAGTAGTAACAGCAGCAGGGCTAAATTGGGAGCCAAAGCAACTTTAACTCAAATGGCATGACATTAACTGTTTCAAAGCAGGCCGGAGCTGAGTCATGGAGGTTTTCTGAGGGATGAATCGCTTTGCAAGATTCCTCCTCAGCAAAACACAGTTGGTAATATAATCAACGGTACTGAAAGACATTTTTATCATCAAATGCTAGAATGTTTACCAACAAGAGCTCATGCAATTTAGGGCAGGAGGAAATGAGAATAAGAAAGATAAACAGACGAAGAATGACAGAAAGAAACCAATTGTTCTATTTGGTGTGGCAAATATTCAAAGTCACAAATATTTCCTCCCTGTAATGCCTTTTATTCTTTGCTCTTCCTTTTCTTTTTTGTGGCTACTTAACACTCTCAACAGGAGAACTATTTGTGTCTCTGAGTGGATTTGCTTCTCACAGTGGGCATCTAAGAGAGCTGGAACCAAAGTGACAGAATAAGTATGCACTTAAGCACACAGCCTGCCAAAAACACATTAACAAATAAGTAGCCACCAAAATACAGTAAGTGCACACGTTTCACACCCTTAATTGTACTGCAGGAGTCCACTGTTGCCCTTTTCAGCTTTGGAGTTCTTGAGAAGATGAGCAAGATGCGTCTGAAAACTTTATGAAAAGTGTGTGCTAGGGAAGGGTGTGAAAATAAAATATGGAGCTGGAGCAGAGTGATGTTTCACTCAAGCAAAGTTATTTGTTAAAATTGATGAATTACGTGTGGGGCAGTGAATGCATTGCAGTCTGTCTGGCCTTCATTCTATAAAAAATCAGCTCAGTGCTTCACTGGCAGGGTGTTTGGTAGCTGTGACGATTTAGAGCAAAGGCTCTCAAAGTCCAAACAGCAAGTTAGTCTGGGCCCAGCTGGGACATTCTTTTGGCAAAGTGTATTAGTAAATTCTTAAAAACTATATATATATATATATATATATATATATATATATATATATATATATATATACACAGTATATTCCTATAAGTGAGTTGTTTTGTAAAATATAACATTATTAGTTAGTTAGTTAGTTAGTTTTTATGATCTTCAGGGTCCAAGTTGTAACTATGGAAATGTTGACATCTATAGCACTAATGAAGCAAAGCTGAGGCGCTTTAGTTATCCCAAGCATTACCAAGTCAGCTAAGAGCTAAATAGCTTTTACCTGCAGTCCTGTGGGCGTAATAAAAAGAGACCAACATCGTGTCTGTGTCATTATCAGAGGAGCAGAGGAGAAGGAGGTGTTTTGTCATGTCACCATAGGCACTTTGTTGAAAAGTAATTAAAGCTCCTATGTGGATTATTTTTCTAAGTATCAAAGTTTTTTAAATGTTTTAAATGGTATTTCAGGTCTAAACTATGATCTATAGGTAGAGTTCCACAACATCTGTCATTCTTCTGAAAACCCTCCTTCCTCCTATAGAACCCTTTGAATTCTATATGACCGGCAAACTTTTTCAGCTAATAAAATTCAAATTTTTGCATTGTCAACTATCGGTCAACGTGCATGCGCTTTGCGCAAACCTTTAGAGGTGGGGGCCATGCGCTCCCAGAAAGCTCAGTGTCTGTCTTCCTGTTTACAGTCTCAGCGGTCATGAAGGAGCCAGAGCTGATTTCTACTAAAAAGTTATTCATTCCCCGACTACTGTGGGATTTATTTTTATTTTTAAACATTTCTCCACACAGAATGGCAAGGCTTGCCAAGGATACGCATTTATTTTGGTCGGGAACTCATTCTGAACCAAGAGTTTCTCATTTTCTTGTTCTCCAGCTTCAGTCCAGCAGCAGCTCACTGCTCAGAGCTACGTTTCATAAGCACAGCGACAGACAGGTCTCAGAACCTCGTACAGTGAGATAACATGATGTGTGAGCTGTGAATTTTTGAAGCCTGCAACGTAATCGTAGTTTGAACAGAAGCTGCTCAGTTTCAGCCTGACTTAGAGACCAGAGTGACGTGCGTGCGCTTGCGTGCGCACATGTTGAGGTGGGGCTATAGAAACCGAGAGGGGGAGAATGAATGTTTTGGGAGGGGCCGTGATACGTTGGTTTAAAAACATGCTCTCATGCTGAAATGCTGCACATACGAGCTTTAAGTTAATCTAGTTTAAGTGTTTTTATTGAACTACAGGGCTGTTCATTTGGTTGTAAGTTGCATGTAAATTTATTGAAATTGATTTGTGTATTATCATTTGTTTCAGATATTTTACTTTGTCTAGAAATTAAATTTGGACCATTGAAAACCAACTGCCTCCTATTTTTGTGGCGTTAAGGTTGGATGGTGAGCCAGTTTGAAGGTATACTGGGTAACTGAAATAGCAATGGTATTGCTTTGAAGAATGTTGTTGTGAATGTAAAACCTGCTATCCAAGAATAACTTGAGACTGTAGTAATTTTTGTGTATGGAGAGTGTATTTTCTGTAAACTGTATTTTTGCTTCAATTCCTGCATCTGGTTTATTTTCTCGAGTGCAAAGTCTGCTGTTTAGGGAAGGAACTTCACAAAGTGTTGTGCATTTCAGTGCAAATGGAGAGTTTCAATGTTGACTGCAAAATGTGTTCACTTCATTACAGCATATGCATTTTCATGAATGAAATAAGTATTAGTTCCCTTTGAAAAAATGTGCTTTGGTACTTGATGGCTAAACCTTAGTTGGCAATCAGAGGACAGACAGGTCTTGTAGTTGAACACAGGGATTTTGTCACATTCCTCCTTTCAGATCCTCCAAGTCATTATTGTTCCATGGCTCATGTTTGGGAACTCGAACATTCAGAAAAGGAGTTCTCAACAAAGATTTCACACTACGTGGCCCTATACAACCTCCTTTGATGCAGTGCAGTAGTCCTGTCCCTTTGGCAGAAAAACACCCCAAAAGCATAATGTCCACCTTCATGTGTGATGGTGGGGACAGTGTTCTTGGAGTCATAGGCAGCATTCCCCCTTCTCCAAACACGTTGAGTTCAGTTGATGCCAGAGAGATTGATTTTGCTCTCAAGTAACCACAACACATTCACTCAGTCCTCTGCAACATTTAGATGTTCTGTAGCAAACTTCAAATGGGCCTGTGCATGCACTTTCTTGAGCATGGAGGCAGGATTTCAGTCATCACGATGCAGTTTGTTTGGCATCAAACAAACAAAGTCAGGTTTTTAAGAATAAACTCAAGACCCACCTTATTAGATTAGCTTTTAACTGATTATTATTTATTTAGCTTTTTATTCACATTTTATTGGTCATTTTACTATTCATATAAGTTCTCGTTATTTTATATGCTACGCATTTTAATCCTCCAGTGTTTCCTCTGTGGAGCCCTCTGCCTTGGGACCGGTGGTCGGCGGTGGCGGCTCGGGCGCTCCCCGGTAGGGCCCGGGCAGTGGCGGGGGTTGCTACCCTCCATACCTGGGTGCCCTTGGTTGGTGTGTTGACTGCTGACCTGGTTCTACAGCTGACGAGGCAGAGGGCCCACTTGATGGCGTGTTTCTCATTACTGGAGCCATCTGAGCTCAACATAGTGTTTAATGTGGTTTTTATGTGTATGTGTGGGTGTATGTGTGCCTGGGAATGGGTTGTGGACTGGGAGGGGAGAGTGTCATAATTGTTCTATGTGTGGGAAAGGGAGGGAATGTGGGTTGTTTGGGTCATTTTAATCTGTCAAGCACTTTGTGTTGCTCGCTCTGGCATGAAAGGTGCTATATAAATAAAGTTTGATTTGATTTGGCTCAAACGTTCAGGGTGCACATGGTCATTGTGTCAAATCAGACTTGAATCCCATTCACACTATAAACGAAAGGCTGTGTAGTTCATTTGGAACCAGGACCACCCCACCAATTGGTCTAAGTATTGTTTTGTTCCATCCTAGTATGATTACTGTATTCACAACTGCACAAACAAACCAAACCATCCATCCATCCATCCATTTTCTGTAGCCGCTTATTCCTCCACAGAGGGTCGCGGGGCAGCTGGCGCCTATCTCCAGCGGTCAAGGGGCGAGAGGCGGGGGACACCCTGGACAGGTCGCCAGTCCATCGCAGGGCCACACAGAGACGAACGAGACAAACAACCACACACCCACTCACACCTAAGGACAATTTACCAGCCCAATCAGCCTGACAGTCATGTCTTTGGACTGTGGGAGGAAACCGGAGTACCCGGAGGAAACCCACGCATGCACGGGGAGAACATGCAAACTCCACGCAGAGAGGCCGCAGAGCCGGGACGCGAACCCACGACCTCCTTGCTGCGAGGCAACAGTGCTAACCAGCTGCGCCACCATGCAGCCTACAAACCAAACCAATTGGGCAAATGAACTAGGTTTTGATTTATAAGGACTAAACACTGCAGGTGTGAAAACACTCATACTGTAAAAACATGCTTGTGGCTACAAACTGGATGACATCAAAGATACATATATACCAAGCCGCAAGCTAACATCATACATTTAGGACTTGAGAGAACATATCTCAGGTGCACTGGCTGAGTGGGCAATGGAAATTTAAGGCTGAGACTATCGAGAGTTTATAGAGAGAAGAATCTGAAAAATATCCAAGAACACTTCCTGCACACACTTTTTAATATGTAAAAAATAGACTTGCACAGAGCCCAAAACATAAGATCCAGTGTGTGTTGCCTTCCTGATCATAACTTCAAAAGTCCACTTTCATTATTGTATTTTGACTTTCCTCACTTGAGTGAAGATGTGCACAGGAATGTCTTAAAATAGATTTGGTATAATCTGCAAAAATGAGTTTTGAAATACTCAATGTACATGTATTGCCTTAGAGGATCCTTCAAAACAGTAATATATGCTTTTTTTTCTAATCATGTTCATATAAAGCTTGGGGCTGCAGCAGGCAAACACTGAGTCACGCAGGCAGCGTTTGGCACCGTGGAGAAACACAGACGGTAGATGAACCACTGAAGTGTAACTCATGGGCTGTAATTGTATTTTCCCACTAAATTGCCCAGAGGAGAAGAGCATTGGCTGGTTGGGGATTAATTCAGTCTAAACTGATTTAAACGCAGTGCGTTTCAGTAGTTGATTAATCATCACCTATGAGCTCTTTATTTTATGTATCCATTAACTTGTATTATGATTGCCCTGTTTTAGAGATGTAACCTTTTCCAGGATTACATTACTTATCTGAGGCAACATGAGGCAAAATGGGAAAGAGTGAGAGATTTTGCAGGTGCAAATATACGAGCACTGCTTTTGAATAAAGGTGAAAGCACACAATCTGATGCTTTTGATATCATGTTTCATGTGCAGTGAGAGTAGAATTTTAAATAGTTCACTGTAGTTTATTATTCTCTTTAGTACCTTGGAGTACATATCAGATGTTATGCTGAGGTTGTTGTTATGGAAAGAGCAATTTCTAGCCTCTTCTCTATTCTTGGGTCTGTGTTGGGCCTCAGAAAATGTGCTGGAACAGAACCAACAAGTACTGATCTGAGAATAGATCTGAATTTATTAAATAAAAAAGTTTTGCAAAATAAAGGCTCTAATAGAAAAGACCCGATCTCATTTTGCATCAAGCTGTGACCTGGGAATCGTTAGCAGGACAATATCAGCGCACCTCAATGGTTGAGAGGGCACATAACAGGTCAATAAATCTGAGATGTATTAAGGGACAAGGCCATTTAAAGCTTTAAATGTGCGAACTAAGATTTTAAAATCAATACAGAATCTAACAAGGAGCCAGAGCAGGGAGGCGAGCAGAAGGCTGATGCGTTCGTGGCTTTTTGTCATTTTATTGAGTTAAGCATTGCAGCATTTCATCCAGCTGGAGAAACCTCGACTCAAATCTGAGTTAAGCATGCTACAGAAATAGGTTCTGATAAAACCTTTACAAGAAAAATGTGAATATTAAAGTAAAAATATGCAAGTTGCCATCACCCATAATTAGACCAGTGTACAAATTTAGCCTGAATCTTCCAATTTATGTCCCTCAAGGTAAAAATAGTTCAAAATATAACAGTAGCTAGAACTAGATTGTGATAATAATAATAAAAAAATATTTTCATGTAGAATCGAAACAACGTATTCTGACATTTGACGGAATGTCTCCATTAGGCATGGGCGGTATCCAAATTTTGATACCATCAATCTTCCTCCACATTCTCCCGCGGTGTACGGTATTACTGTGACCAGGGTTGGACTGGGATCATATTTCGGCCCAGGCATTTTGGGTCGTGGCTCCCACTATGTGCACTGCTGATGTTCAGTTCAGACGAATTGTGGGTTTGTTTGGGGAAGTTCCCGCTGTTGACTGAAGCGCCTACAAACACACCCGCTGCCGTATGAGTTTTGTGCCGCAACAGGGAGTACTGATTAAAACAAGCCGCTCAGATTGCGGGCTGCGTGACCGGTCCATCCTAGTCTGGACTGGCCCAATTTTACCATGGGTAAATAGAAAACTTTCAGCTTGCAGTGACATTTATCACAAGTCGAACGTCGAGTAACATTGTATGCATATGGTCAATTAAGAGGGCTTATTGTAACTTACCTTTGAAATAATATCGGTGTGGTGAGCCTTCAGGTGTCGCTTCAAATTGGTGGTATTCTTTCCACAAAGTTTGTAGCCACATTTACCACAGTCTCCCTCTACAATGCATTCCGTTTTTTTTCTGATGGATTGTATTTAAAATAAGTCCAAAGATCATTTTGTCGCTTCCGACCACCAAGCCCTGTTGTTGACGTTGCCGATGCCGCCATGGTATAATTCAAATGATGTGATGCGAGGCCGGCGTCTTTATGGTGCAAGCCGGCGGATGTGGGCATGACCAAACAAGGATATGAAGCTCTGCTGCACAATATCACAAGTATTAGTGTTTCAGACACTTTGCGCAATAGGCATAAATTTCATGCATTTTGAACGTCTGACAGATCACCCATTAACGTTTTTGTCTAGTCTCGTCTCAATAACGTAAATTTTCACACGTCTCGTCATATTTTAGTCATCAATGTGCCATGTTCAGCTCGTCTCCGTCTAGTTATCGTCCTGAATAAAAGGTGCGTTAGCGAAATAATTTCGTTATCGTCATGGATGACGAAAACAACACTGCAGTCCAGTCCTAAATGTGCATTTTTTATGACAGTATTGAAACTGATACATTTCCATTTAACACTGGCTGTATTTGGTATTATAATACCAAG
This sequence comes from Callopanchax toddi, assembly GCA_006937965.1. Lineage (NCBI taxonomy): Eukaryota > Metazoa > Chordata > Actinopteri > Cyprinodontiformes > Nothobranchiidae > Callopanchax > Callopanchax toddi. The sequence goes on along the minus strand of SSNR01000064.1, from coordinate 269,202 downwards.
CCTAGTCTCTATCATGCCATATGTCTTAATATGATGCCAATGATTTCTTTTGATGGATATTTGGATTTTTCACTAACAATCTAAAGATAGCACAAAAATAAAGGCAATGTTTCTTTGGTCAGTTAATTCATTGTTGTAACAACATTTCTCAGTAATAAACCATATATGATCGGAAATACAGATGATGCACTTTTATTACGAGGTACAGCTTGTACGGATTGTGCATCCAGAGTGAATACTAACAGGTCGAGTTCTCAATTTCAACCCGAGCACGTTTCTATGTATAAACAAATGTATATAATTATAGTCAATGTTATTACTTAGAAGACTAAAAATAATTAAAGCATTTGTTAGGTACTGATCTGTAAATGCATTACAAAACTTTTCTGCTGTAATCTGTAAGCATAAACAGTTTATCCCTTTTTTCTAGATAAAAATGTATTTTAGTCTTGCATTTAAGTTGATGTGCTTTAATAATGGATCAACATATTTCTTGTGAATGAGGTCAAGTCTTTTGGTATGTTGCATACACTTCTTTTGATTTTATAAATAAAAATCTGGTTTTACTGTAAATGATAAAGCCATAAAGCCACATGCAGCCATCTCCAGGCTTCATCAAATTTTATTCTGTCTTTGGTTATTGTTGCAGTTGATGGACCATTGTAATACACATCCTTATAGTCTTTGTAGAGGAAAAACTTCACACACCATAAATTATCATTTTTTAAAATGCAATATACTTTTGTTCATTTTACAGCAGTTGTTCACACTTTAGTACTTATTTAATAGGATTACTTGATGCATAATCTGACAATTTATTGTCTCAGACCTTACTTTTAGCGATTATTGATATTACTATATCTTGTAATTCCCTGACTGTACAGCTGACAGTCCCTGCAGAGGCTCAGTTGATCTAACTACATGCGTTCACTCAGCCTCTTTATGTAACTTTTTCTTTTCTCTTACGTAAAAGCTTATGCAACAACTTTTGGACGAGAGCACAAAAAGACTCAAATATTGCTTCCCAAGCAATAAAATAATGTGGCATTCATCGTGTTTGTTTCAAGGTACAGATTTACAGAAGCTATGCTAAACTTTAGTAGATGTTTTGCTTATTTTTTTGTGAGTAGCTGGTGCAGACAGTGTTTTGTGGTTGTTTTTGTTGAGTATCAGTTTTACCAATAGGTAAGGTTTTCTTTCTTTGTCCTTCCACACATTTATGAGATCACAGATTGATATTTATATGATTCCATTTCACCATATTGACAAATCCTAGTATGAGACAGTACATTTTACTCATACAGGAAGGACAAAAAAGAATTCCTTTTTAAACATAGATACAAAGAATCTTAAAAATGGCCAAGAAAAATGCATTGCTTTTTCAATATCATTTGAATTGAACGAGAATAAAAAAAGATACCATACATGTAAAAAGGCCTTTTCAGTTTAACAACCCGTCCACATAATTGTTTGGTAAACAAATAAATCAAGATCTCAGGAATTAAAGGACATTTTTTGGGTCCGTTACCAAATTGGAAACCTTTCTTATCATGACAGTGGTTTAATGACATTGGTCTAGTGCTGATCGGAGGGAGAATGAATGCAAACTGTTCTGTCCACTCATTTTTGAACTATGTACATTTTTACTCTCCACTTATCTTTTGACAGCAAATTAGGAGCACGCCATTTTTTTCTAACCTTTCATTGCTGAGGAATCAACGAGCAAACTACTGGAAAAAACCACAAGTGAAAGTACCGCTGCCGCTTTTGTTGTTCATTGTGACAAGCTATCGTTGCATCGTTGCCATGGACATGAAGGCATCTCAAAGTCTTCCCGTTATTGTGTAAACACAGTGCATACAATACCATGCTGCCTTGGTATGGAGACATGGATATTGTGAAATAATTACAGCTTGAGAGGCAACAGTATGTGACTTTGCATACTGCCTATTGAGTACCCGTTTTATTTGCTCTTCCCTGATGGTAGTATTTTGAAAAAGTATAATTTTGATGTAATCTGCCAAAAAATAAAAGGTTTCAACACTCAATATTCAGTGGACATAATCGAGGATAAATGCTTTGTTAGAATATCCTGTCAGTCCAGACATTCAGAAATCTGAAAATGTGCTTAACCAGCACATTGTTATAGTTTAAATCCCAAAGCTTGTATTACATTTTGAATAGGTCATTACTTTGTCAGAATATATGCTTTTAGTTACTTACTTTGCAATTTATTTTTTCTGTCTATAATTCAGTTTGAACTGAGCTCTCTGTTCTTAAAACAAGGCCTTTCCACAAAAGTGCAGAAACGTCAGTCAAGATGAAATGCTTCTGGGAATTGTCAGGGTTTCCTCCTGAATTATAACAATCCTTCCATTTTACACTGCGTTTACATATATTGAATTCAGACAGACAACCATACATGCACATACTCATGCCCGAAGCAAATTTAGAATCTCAAATTAATCCGATGTGCATGTCTTTGGACTGTCGGAGGAAACCTACTGAGGATGTTTCTCTTAACATCCAGAGAAGCTGAAACACAATGTAGTTTACAGTTTCTGGTGACAGAAAATGTAAACATTTTAGTAAAGGCAGCACCAAAAGAGGATTTAGTTTGTTCACTGAAGTTGTCAACATTTTTCTACAATTATTATTTTTTCTTTTAAAATGAGCTTGAACTGATATTATGATTAGCTGTAAACATGCAGTTGGACGTATTTCTCAAAATATTGGTCTTCATTAACCCCTGGGCTGTCTTTAAGGATATCTGAAGTTTATTTGGATGAAGAAAAATGTTGCATGTCTAGTCCTCTCATAGTGTCACAGTCTACTGCAGTATTTTTGTCTAAATGTATGTTCTCGTCTGAATATATGCTTAAAAGTCGGTTTGTTGCATTTCCATCCATGTCAGTTGCTTTTCTCTTAGAAGAAACATAGACTTCTGTCCTAGACCAATATCATAGTTATGGATGAGCTCATAGGCAAACAGAAAACACCACAGAGGGTTTGGAGAAGAGAGCTGAAGAGGGAGCAGGCATTAATGCCGTTTATGACTTTGCAAATTATGCATTATTGGCAAGAGCATCGTGGAGCCTTAGAAAACATAATTGCATTGATTTCTCAGTGATGGCTAGAAATAATGACACACACACACTCACACACAGACACATATACATGCACATATTCTCAGAAGAGCTTAGACCTTAGTTCATATTGTCATTTAAAAGAATATAACACTGAACTAAACACCAAAACATTTGCCTCCTTACACCTCTAGGTAGTTGTCTCCTCCGATGCAGCCCAGATACAGACTAAAGGCTGCATGGGTCTCACCACAAACAAACGAGCCATGTTGTGCAAGAGCCATGATTTCATATAGAAATCACTAGCCAATAAGAGTGGTCCCATGAAGGGCACCACGCTGTGTCCTAGAGGCACTGGTTTGCACCACGGCACTGAAGATACACAGCAGTTGTATTTTGGCACTTCGTCACAGCTCAGACACATTAGGACATTGTGGAGTACTTTACAACACTGACATTAAGAAAATATGCTGAGCTGCCACTAATATGTCAGAACAAAAACAACCACCAGACATGGACAAACAAGGAGTTTCATTCATTCATGGTAGTTCTGACCATGTACAGACAAGAGATGCACTTCCTGCCTCCTGATTTCTGGTGTTCTCAGTTCCCATGAGATATTGTGACTATCGCGTGATTGGGCAAATGGCACTCACTGCACTCTGCTTCAGGAATGCATCCTGTGAGAACAGAAGACTCACCAAATATGCAGCGTTTTTGCAACACGGCGCTGATGATTCCTGTGGGACCCATGCTTAAATACACACTGGCATGCATACACACACCACACAGAGAGATCGACATGGACACACACACAGATCATATTGCTGCATCTCCACCCAGGCTCTTTGTTTCCCCTGGAGGGTTTGGTTTAGATGAAATGTCAGTTTTAATGGAAATGGGGAATGGAATAACAAAAGGCAAGTTTTCCTTGTATTGCACTTTAGTAAAGAGGGTGTTTCTGCTAGATGGCACAGCTCGATCATTTGCCAGCAGCTCGTACGATATGTAGTATTAAATTCTGCCCAAGGCGAAGGACATTTCTTTTATAGCTGTCGTTTCAGTGGAGAATGAAGTTGGACTGTTTTTCTAAAGGGGCACTAAATTATGTAGAAATATGGAGAGAGGGTGTCACAGATTCCTGCACAAGTAGATACCTTTGACGTTGGCAGGTGGATATATTTGTGCAACCCTCTCTGGGTATGTCCTAGCCTTTTGTCTATAAATTGGAATATATTGTTTATGTTTAGGCAGTGAGATGTTGCTGTGGTCAGGGACAACGACACTTTGAAGTAAAACATCAAGAACACAGAGGATGTCACTGGACAGGTCCACCACTTCATCAGAGATACTGTAGGATGATTGGCCTCATCATAAAAACACAGATCCTCATCTTTCACCTCTCTGAGACGTGATAAGAGGGTGATCTCCACTGCTGAGCTGTTATCTCCACACATACATCTTGCCTCCCTCATTGGACAACTGCAGAATCTCTGCATCATCAAAAGAAAGAAAAAAATCTTAGAGAGAGGATATCTCACAGTCTAATTTAATCGTTTCATCACTGCAGCTTCAAAGGATCCATCACATGATGGAGACATGGGGGGATGAGCTTCACTTGATTTCCTGCTCATTTGGATTTGCACATGCTTGTCATCAGTGTGTTGTTCAGTCACATTAAAGGCTCTTTCTTTTTCCAGAATATTTTCTTTAACCTCCCTCTCCTCTGAGCCATGTCAGTCCAAGAGAAACATGGCGGTACACCACCTCACCTTTCTGCCTGTGCTCCATTAGCTCCCATTTTTAGTCTTCAATTTTGTTTGGATTGAAGTCATGCTCCTAATCCCCCAAAGTGCAAGAATATGTACCCGCACATGCACTTCAGATATTTTTCCTACTCTGGAACCATTTGCTCTCTTCCTTTTTTTCCTTTTACTTGTCCCGTTCAATGACTTTCCCTATTTATTTCTGGTGAACCATTTTGTTTAGAGCTCAGTGCTTTATACTACAAAACTTTTAATGTTTAATTCATATTTAGGTTTTGTAAATATATATATATATATATATATATATATATATATATATATATATATATATATATATATATATATATATATATATATATATATATATATATATATATATATATATATATATACATATATATATATGTATATATATATATATAATTTTTTTTCAAAGCCTCCTTTATTCACTTAGCTGTAATATTTTTTTGTTAATGCCTTATTATCTTTCTTGCTTTTCTTTTATTTTTGGGGAGAAAAATCTCTTGAATAAAGAGGTTTGTAAAAGGTTTTTAAGGCTCTTTCTGCTTCACTACCCATCGCAGCTCTAACAGTATTTACTGATGGAAGAAAAAGTTGAAAACAGGGACGAATAGTCTTCAGACACCGACCACTCTGAATTTATACCATCTACAATAAAATAGTACTGTTAATCTTCTCAGTAAGCAAAAGGCAACATGCACCATTTTAGCACTATTACTTGTCTGTCCTGATATTTATGCCTTCTTCTTGCTGTAGTTGTTTGTCATTGTTACGTCATTGTGTCAGTCAGGGCTGTACAGTGTGACATGTATGTTACACGTGCGTTAAAAAAAACTGTGCAATAAACAATTTTTAAATGTAGCACTTGTTTGACATCTTTGCAAGTTACTTTTTCTGATTCGGCGAATCGGAACACCGGAACAGTGTTTATCTGTCCGACGGATTCAGCTAAGTATAAAACAACAAATACAAAATTAAACAAAAATTAAATTAAAAATAAAAATGCTTCTTTAAGTGACTATGCTGCTTTTATAAAATAACTGTCCACTGCAGATTGAAGCCTTATTGAGCGATTTGGAGACAGAGCAGCAGCAGCTGATAGCCCTGCATTAGTTTAGTATACTCAACGTGATGCTGAACATGTACTGTAGATGTTTGAGTCCTTTGTTTACACTATACGTCTGCACAAGGGGCCCGTTGACAGCCAAAGTAATCCCAAATAGGCGACTTTATAGTTTTTGACAAACACTTTCTTCATTTTTGGACTTTTGAGTTCTAATATGGAAAGTCCATCTTGCGTGTTTACATTGCTCCGCCTGCAGAAATGTCAAAAGGGTGCTACAGCTTTTTGTTCTGTGCTACAACACCTGCAACCTCTGTAGCACCGGTGCTATAAGCTAAAACAGTTAACGCACAGCTGTGTACAGTGTCAGTCTAGGGTTAGCTGACATGACAAAAGAATTAGGAGCACAATCACATTTAAACATGAATATAGTACAAACGTTTATTAAAATGTATATCAAAAGATCTTGTTAAAATACAAAACTGATTGTATGTTATCCAATTCCTTAATCCTTTTTGTGCACATGTATAAATCCATGTTCATTAGAATATATGGCTGTTTACATTAATATTATTCATTGACCTATTTGTTACAATAAATCTGGCTAAGCAGAGGTGTGTGTGTGAGACGAAGGGATGGGTGCAAAGTTGTAGTCTTTAAAGTAGTTTTAGCTTTAAAGAATCTAACACAATGATTAAAACAAGGATCTCTTATGCAGATTCCACACAACAAAAGGGCTCAAATGTATCATATTTATGGAATTATTGATCATAAAAAGTGCTAAATTAACCTACAGAGACAATAATTACTGTATGTCTGGCAACACTGTGTGTACCCATGTATGATGTAGCTCTTTGCGGTGACACAGTTGTAAAATGTGGCTTGTGGTCTCTGACTGGTTGGCCACCCCTGAGCTAGGCTTTAGCCTTTACCTTTTTTTTTGTGTGATATTTACTGTATTGTATTTTCCATTTTTCTTATTTTTAAAATAACCAGATAAATAAATAAGACCTGCCCAATGAAATAAACATTGTTACATTGTATACAACTATTGATTGTATTTCTTCAGCAAACATTTCACTTCCTCCTTGTGTTTTTACAAGTAATCTGTGCAAATGGTTGCAAAATGCAACCAAACAACAGAATCTTGTGACCTAATAAAATTAGAACAACAAACTTTTTTCAGTTTGATGTTGGGAATAGCAGCCAGCTTACTACTGTGAACATCAATTTGTGTTCAGGTGTTCGGTTGTTAATAATGGAGAGAAGTGTGTTAACGGTCTGCAGGTGTGCTGTGTGAGGTTGTGCATCAACTGCAGAAGGTAGGATGCCACTGTTGCCTGCTGTTGCAAATGTCTATCAAATCAGATGCCAATTTTTATTATTGAGCAATATCTGAGAAACAGATATTTTGTATATTACACAAAAAGTTCAAACATGGTTACGTTTCTCTTGCTTTTCTCCATTCCTTTTTTTAGTTGATCATATTTTAAGCTCCAATCTTAATCTTCATGCACTTTGATAAGGTCAATATGGGCTATGATAACCAGTTTATGCAATATTGATTCGCTATTCAGCCTGATTGTTGCCAGATGGCGCCCAGCAGGTGGCCTTGAGGCAAAATCAATTTATCAGCAACTTTAATCGACAAGGACCTTTGCAGTAAAGACAGACAGTGTGTCCTCAAGTAATCCAATAGAGCCAGCCTCTGACACACTCTGACTTTGTGTGAGAGTGCGCCTACAGAAGATGTGTCTTTCTTTTCTCCCCTTGTCTCCATAAGAAGTATGTTGTAAGATGTGAATACCTTGTTTGTACAAAGACCAAAAAACATAGCATTCAAGCCAGGCGCCAGTGATCCTCATCTCCTCTGTGTTTTCATTTATTTCTTTCACATCTCGTCCTCTTTCCTTCTACCTCTACGCCCACCCTCCATATCTTCTTGCGTAGGTAAACATGAGTTATAGTGGTCCGAGTGATGCCGCTGATAGATGAAGGTGAACTCAGCTCTGGCCTACAACAGGGGACTTTAGAGGACACGGAGGTTGCCATCCATCCTGTTAGCCACCTACGCATTCCTAAATGGCACACTGTACACTCTGTGGTGAAGTTTTGTAATGCTTTATGCTTCTGTCTGGAAAAATAAGTAACCTTCTCTTTTCATGGTTCATGCAATCTTTGTGGTTTACTTTAAACTGTACAAATTGGTGTCTGAATTTTGTCAAAGAGGTGTCTTGGCAGGGTAAGATTACAAGCTTAAAGCTTGTTCTGCAGGACACATGATCCAAGAAATCGCTCCCATGCTTTGAACATTCAATGACTTTGCTGTATACACCTCACTTCTCCAAAATTACCTATAGCTGCACCCAATTTAGGGTATTTCTCCATTCAGCCCCAGTCACCAGTTGCTCTAATCAACCCAGTGACTGTTGAGTAAACACATCCTGGCTTCAGTGTTCAGGCAGTTCATCTTGTCATGGTTTAAGGGACACCCCTTCTTGCTTGTATTATCAGTGTCCTACTTCAGTGTTGCACCTGCACCTTTATCAGCCACACGATAGCGGGGATGGTGAGCAGCGCTGCTGGGAGAGCCCCGAGTCCCACTTCCTTATCCTGTGTGCCCAGGTGTGGCCCTTTCCCATATATGCTATCAGCAGGAAATTACATGCACCTTAAGCCCATTACCACTTCAAAGGAGGTGGAGTGGAGTCTTCCCATTAGTGCCCTGCAGCTTGCAGTTGTGCTGTACCTTTTTCCACTAACAGGAAATAATTAATAATGGCAAATTCATTAGGCTGACAACAAATACCATATAGGTCATGCAGGGGTTTGCTGGTGTAGATGAGGAAAGGTCTTGCATGCAAATGTCGGTATATCTTACTGCGTTTTCTGTATTGAGCTATAAATCTATTCCAACATAGCAGGTATATGAGAAAAACTCTTCTCAGAATTTATTGCTTCCCTTGCAAAAGCTGCAGATTAGAATTATTTATTGCTGTGCATGTAGCATTTTTCAACTTATGAGTAGACTTCATTTTCCTGTCATCCGCAGTTTAGATGGTACACCAGAAAGCTAGATGATTATACTTGTTTTTTCATTTTTTGTTGTTGTTTTTTCCTCGATAGCTAGATGTGTTACCCTGCCTGATGTGCACTGCAGTTCAATGTGCAAGATGCATATCCATCAGTGGTTTACATGAAATATTTACATTTAAACGGATGTATATGTGGAATGAGAAAATGGGGGTTTGGAGGGAGAAAGTTTGCAGTTCAAGAGGAGAAAGTTATCACCGCTGTCAGAGGAGTTGATCTGCATGTCATCACAGCTGCTACGCTGGTTTAGAGTCCATCACAGTGGGGGAAATATTCTTTTGCAATTGCTATGGAAACAGAATCAGGAAGTACAGACAGTCCTGCCCAAAGTAGACAGAGTTGTACTGAGCGCACATATAAAACGGAAATTTTGTCCAAGTGAGAAAAAAAAGAAATAGAATGAAAGATAAGAAGAGATGCTTGGTTGGATAAGCAATGCAATGCTTGACTGAAAAGATTAAATTGTTACTGGCAGCTGAAGTGTGTGTGTGTGTGTGTGTGTGTGTGTGTTCCATTTCTGAGTGTTTATGTCTTCTTTGAGTCAGTGCAGAGGAGATGAAAGCATCTTTTGGTGTCATAAAACATTAAGGTCATGTACTTATTTGGCTCCCATCTCATCTGTGGCCCAACTAAACCATCTTGCCCCCTTAATGCAACACACATGGTCAGTCTGATAAATATTTTCACTGGGAAGCTTGGCCCAGCTGATGTTGGCAAAAGATCCTCTCTGATGAAGGTATCATACTTGGCTTGTCATCATTAGGCAGTAAAAATGAATTATAAGCCACTTTCATGAGGAGGATATCAGGAACAGATCAAACATATCACTCTGGTCCCAGTAATTGCTGCTAAAGGAAACCTCGTCCATCTTCTCATATCCTCTCAACTTTCAATTAAACACAGAGCAAAAGGCATGCAACGTGGACCAGAACCAGAGAACGATTATTCAGTGCAACATGTAAAAAATAAAGAATCCTTTACATTTTACTGCGCAAACAATATCTTGAACTTTTCCATCATCATTACCATTTCCATAACTGAATCATCTGTTTAATGTCAGTGAAGACGAGATTTAGAAAAGGTCACGCTGGTTGTGGTGTCCAACTGTGAAAATGAAAAGACATGTTCATAAACACTCTAAGAAAATAGCATAAATTCCTGTGGGAAATTCGAACGATTTGAATTTGTATACTGATATTCAGCATTGTGGGGCATGTCAGTCTTAAAACAGAGCACAAAAATCAGAACAAAAATAACTAGACATAAATAAATTGGATGACTTTTTCATTGTATTGATGCCCACATCTTTTTTTAAAAGTCAAAGATCCATGTGATAACTTTTGACTTGGCATTGAGAACAACTTGAAACATCGTATTTGTCACTTTTGGCACAAATTTAGAAATATACAAGACTAGATTAAATGTTATTTTCATTTCTTGTGGCTCAAAATTAATAAACAACACCTATTTGTGGTCATCTGCATTATGACTTTTCCAACTTTTGACCCTTTGTTGATCAATGCATGTATGACTGTTGAGGGAGTTAAAAATTGTTACAAATAATTAGTTAAAAAATCCACCAATCAGTGAGCCAAATGTCAGCAGTTCTGGTTTTCATATACTCAAGGATAAGAAAGAACAAGAGAAAATGTTTTGTTTCATTTTTTTAATAGTTTTGGTTGTTTGAGTAATTATTATTACAATAAAAGTATTTTGAACCTCTAGTGTGTACATGAGGTCTAAATAGAGACTTCTCAATAGTCAAGAGGTTCCTTTTTGGATTTTTATGATGATGAACATTCCAAAACACACTAACGTAAAAATTTGCAGCCAGAATGCAATTTTTCAGTCATAAGACTTCATAATGCCTTAACACCAGTCAGCTCACTATAGATTGGCTTTTGATACTTTGACTTGGGGATCTGAAGTGAAACTAATAATGCAGCATTATTTTACTGTACATGTACCTGGAAAATTACAGTTTTCTTCTTCCTGTAGGCCCTGACCTTTGATGTTTTGCATATTCAGAATATGCAACATATAATCTAATATTCATTCCACATATTCACATGCGGCCATGATCAAACTCATCTTACAGTATCAATACAGAGAATTCAACAGAGAAATGGTTAAATGTACCGATTTATATTCTTGAGCTCTGCATGTAATCTTGTGGATTTTCCTTTTAGAGGTCTTTAAATCTTCCATTTGCTCTTAGATTCAAGCAGCTCAGTTATGGCTGCAGTTGCATTTACTTTGTGCAAATATTGTGTCCCCATTCATTTAGTGCAACTGCCTCTTGTTTCCTCAATAAAAAGGGGGTATTCAGCATCTTTCAGCTGGTCTACAGGGCTCATTTAAAAGGCCTAGGGCACAAGATGCCTTATTTCTCCACAGGCTACGCCTCCTGCCGATAATTATCCTACTGGCTTTGCACAACAATCCAACACGCTCAGCTCAACAGCGAGCTGCCTGTGGATTCTCTCCAGCTGTAATCCATGATTCTTGTGTCTTAGGGGGATTATGCGAGGGTGTTTGAGTGTCTGACTGCAGGAGTTGCTGATGTACAGAAGAAGGTGCTTTCAAACGAGCCGTGCAAAATGGCAGATGAGATTAGCCCTGTCTACATCAGCATTATCCACAATAGCCCAAACATGCTTTGTACCGTTCCTGGAGAAAAATAGGCTGATATTAGAGTAAATACACCATTGAGTACTCTCTTACATAAAGGCTCAGTTTACGTTTGGAAGTGAAAAGAATAGAATGAATGCAAGATTTTTTATAGCTTTTGTTTTGTGGAGCTTGCAGACCTTATAGAAGCTAATAAAATGATCGTAATGCCTTATCTCAATCAAAATTAGCCATTAGCATAAAACCACTTTAATTATATTCTAAAACTAGAGGTGTCAGATTAGCGCGTTAATTACGATTAATTAATTACAGCCCTAATTAACGCGTTATTTTTTTTAATCGCGTTAATCGCATTTTTAATCGCTTGACCGTTTCTGCATGCAGTCTGCCGCTGCAGTGATGTGTGTGTGCTGAGCTGGTCTCCTCGCGGTGTTTGTGTGTCACTGAGCAGCTCTGTGAGGCTCAGAGCCCCTCACTTTCAGGAAGTGATCACGTGACCTACGCATGACGCCGAGACAAAACAAACAGCTGATGGCCATAGCGGTGTTATGAAACCGGCATCAGCGCTATTTATCTGACCCCGCTGCAACAGGAAGTGCAAATTAAAACGACCTGCTCATTTCACGAGCTACTCGACCGGAACCGATGACCACCGTCAGCCCAGCACAGCTCTGATCACTGATTACTCGTAGCTGTCAGCCGGTTCGGTGCGCGACCGGCCGGCTGACAGCTTCCACCGCTTGTGGAGCGCCGTGCTGATCACTAGTAGCCTACACTGAGTGATCTGACGGACTACAACGGTTTATATTCAAAGTAACGGCGCGACGTGGCGCAGCGCTGATCGCTGGTGTATTTCAGCCTTAAATATCAGCTGGTCCGGTGCGCGACCGGCCGGCTCAGTTTCCACCGCTTGTCCAGCACAGCGCTGACCACTGGTTACCAGTAGGCCCAGTACACCGCTGGACTGGCGGTGTTATGAACCGGTCCAGTCAGTGGTGCCCGATGGAAGACATGGACGTAGTTTGGGGGGGTGCAGGGGGGACGTGTCCTCTGCTCGTTTTTAAAGTCAGTTTAGAGTCCTGTAGTTTTTAGTCTAAAATAATGTTGCTCTATATTAAATGGATTCTGGCTGTTGTTTTTAGGTGTAGGGTTGATATTATGGCTCTTTTTAAACAGTTCAGACCCTCTTCTCCACCTCCTCCCACCCCTGTATTCAAGTTGTGCCCCCCCCCCACACCTTTGAAATTTAAATATCATTCTTGGTGGAAAATCAAATCAACTTTATTCATAGAGCACATTTCCTGCAGAGCAACACAATGTGTTTTACAGCAAATAAAACAGAACCTAAAATCAGATGAGGGTTAACAGAGCTGCTACTGGAGTCCACTGATCAAAGTAATGGTTGCACTGGGACTGAATCTGTTCAAGTCTGTTAAACACAATAAATGACTTCATAAAGACACTTTATGTTGTTCTATATCAATCTACTGGTCTGACACAATCATTTAATGAATTTAAATGACAATAACTCAAGAGGAGGGCTTTCTTTAGCCATTTCTTTAGATGCGATTAAAAATGCGATTAATTAGATTAATTAATTACAGATCATAATTAATTAATCGCACATTTTTTTTAATCGCATGACAGCACTATCTAAAACAACTTTGAAATGTGTTTGTTTTCACACACACACACACACACACACACACACACACACACACACACACACACACACACACACACACACACACATAAGCCAACTAAGGCTGTGTAGTTGATTATTGTTGTTTGGACTGGATGTTAACCACAATCTGTCTTGTATTAAAAATATGTCGGTAGATTGAAAATCCACCATAACATCTGCCTTCAAAAGTCACATTAAACAATAATTTATCCATCTCTTCCTTTGTAACCATATCACCAGTAGTTTTACCCAAAATACCATGAACCCTGCACACCCAGACCTCCTGTCCACGGGCCTTTTTTGGCAGATCTTTTATAATGTTTGAGCCTCCTGGAGTGTAAGTGATGTTTGAGGAAAAACAGATTGAAGGTTTGGGGGTTGAGTTTGTTGTCATCTCTCTCTTTGCCCTCAGTGGGAGCTAAGCAGTGTGATGGATTAGGCATAAAGACTATCCACGGTTTAATGGCTGGTCCAAGGCAGCCTGAGGAGATAGTTTTAATCATATTTACCTCCTCATTACCCTCCCGTCTGCTGTCTTAGTGCTGAATGCTCAGTGGTAACCAAACTCTCCCCGACCATTAAGAACAACCAGGCTTCAAACACCAGAAACAACAATGTTCTTATGAGTTATTTCAGCTTTTGTGAACATGCAGACAGAAACATAAGCAGACTAGAACTGAAATGGGATTTGCTGACAGATTTTGATGGAAGCATGTATTGCAATATATAGTAAAGCTCGGTACTTTTGGGGTACATACTGGGTACTTATGAGGGTATGTACTGTAACGTATTTACAGAGGGGCTGTATTATGGAGTGATGTTTTCTCCAGTGCACTTAAGGAGACATAGCAGGTATGTACACAGTAAGTAAAGGGTGCTTATTGATGTATGTACAGGATAATTACAGGAGCATGTACAGGTACCTGGCTATATTATGGAGTGACTTGTTACATTTGAGGGCACATACCAGGTACTTACAGGAAATGTACAGAGTAAGTAAAGAATAAATCCTTGGAGTGCGTACGCCATAAGTACAGGGTACTTACTGAGGGTATGTACAGGTTATGTACAGGGTACTTACAGGAATATGTTCAGGGTATTTACAGTTGTTTTTTAAAGTACAGAGTCCTTACAATGGTACAAACAGTTTAAGTACAGGAGTTTGTACAGGATACTTACAGGGTATGCACAGGGTAATTTACAGGGGGTATACATACAGGATATTTACTGGGATTATTACAGGGTACTTTCAGGGACCAAGCTGTATTATGGATTGAGATGTAATCTTGGTACTTACAAGAATACATACCAGGTACCTACACATGTCCTTTGTAGTATTTGTACTTGCCCTGGTATGCAAGGTAAGTACATAATACTTATGGGGAGTATATGCTGGGCATATACATTATTACTCATGAAGGTACCAAATTATCCTGAATGCACCATTGTATGTACTCTATTCCTATCTTGTATGCAGCCCAATACATACCCTGTACAAACACCTGTAAGTACCTCCATAAATACCCTGTACATACATTTTATGTTCCCTGATAAGTGCCCTGTAACTACCCTGTACATACCCCATAAATACCAGACTGTAAAATGCTAAATGTTTTAACCACTCTCTCTCGTTTTGATACTGCTACTGCTGCAGAATTCAGAGGTGGTGTTGAGAAATGCTAGGATTTCTGTAATATTCAGAGTGGTGACCTTGATGATATTGTGTTGGGGATAGACAGCTGGTTCTTATCTCCATGGAGACCTGCTGGCAGTGTGCTGTGTGACAGTGATGCCGATCACTCATTTAGCTATGACCTCATCCTCCTTCACGAACACTGAAACCAGCTCACAGCTGTTGCACCTGTGAGGGAAAGTTAGCCCAGACAGCTCAGACTGTCTTCGTGTTTTCTTTCTTATTTCGTTCAATCTGAGCTGAATGTGTTTAGAAAGCAGGACAGTTTGACTTCTCCTATTTCTCTTTCCTTGTTTGTAAATCTCAGTTCTGGTCTATTTAAATGTAGTGTAATCTGTAAAAGGCAATTCAGGTTTTGAATGGTGTCTTCTTGTCAGGACTTACCAAACAGGGAGTTGAGCTTCCTTGTAGGTCAGCACCTGAATGGAATTATAAAAACAAACTTTAAAATTGAGATAATTAGCAGTTATTGTAGCTTGTTTTTCTTTTGCCATACCTCAGTTGTTGATTTGGACTTACCTTATCTCTTCAATTTAGTAATTCTTTCTATTATTCTGCCTTTTGTCCTGCAATAAATCATTCTCTCAGGCTTCTTTGTCATTTTTCAGTTTTTTTTTCTTTTTACATTGAAACGTCTCCCTGGTTGTTGCTGTGAGCAATGTGAGGGGACTAATTGCATTTCCAGCAACCTTGTTAATGACAGTGTTGTAATGGCTTTCAGCTATTATTGAATTGACTTTCAACATTGCCATTTTAGTTTACACAACAGCCATTTGCTTAAAAGCTTCTCCTCTTTTCTTCTGGACAAGCTGGCATGGTTTAATGTGAGCATGTGATAACAGGTTTATTTCTGTGAATAAAATTAGTTCCCAGAGTACTTCACAGGGACAGATTTTTCCAGTGTGTTTTGGCCTCAATGAACAGCATAATATTTTAGTGTGCAGCTGTCAGAGTTATTTGGGAATACAAATTGGACATGAGGGGAGGATGTTCAAATATGTAATCAAAGACGATTGTAAATAAAAACTAAAGGAACAACTTTTAAACAGTGTTTGGTACCAATTTGGTTTACCTTCTGGGATGTTGGTATTTTCAGTTAAGCAGCAGAAGACTTTGGTAATCACTGTCAGCCATTTTGTTGTTAATTATATTAAAGGGGTGGTTTGTCAGAATCCATTTTTTTCAGGTTTTTGTAGTTTCTAATAGGTTCCCCTGAGCCTGTCATGTAGGCCAAACATGAAGACTCTCTGTTCCCTGGTTATTTAAAAAAAAACAGAATTTCTAAGAAATGAAACTTAAAAATGCGGATGTGCATTTGTGCACGGTTTGACGTCACAACCAGTGGCGGCCCGTCCATAGGGGGCACTCGGGCGCCGCCCCACCAGTCCCAAGAGGAAGACAAAGAGTAATAGGGATCACAAAATATAAAAAACTAGCATGAAAATAAAACTAAGCGAGCCATCCATTACAGGGTTTCCCCCAGCGCTTTTTAAGTCTGGCGGCCCGCCAGACTTTTTTGCCCTGCTGCCAGGCTAAAGCCTGGGTCTACTTTGTACCAGGAAAGCTAACAGCGGCGCGGCTTTTACGGCTTTAATACGGCAATTTTCCAAGAAGCATTCAGCTGTACGTATAGCGCGTCTTGTGTACCCCTAGACCGCGGCGATTCAGTGGCGAATTCGCTGCGTGCCGTACTTTTTGTCAAGCAACGGCCCTGTAGTCTATCACTGCAGCGAGAAGCGGGTCATGCGCTACCAATGTTAGCTAACTAGCATTACAGTGTTTCTCTACTGTTTTCTGGCTGTGGGCACAGCGTGTTTCACTGGGAAAATGCTAAACTCCCCGACAGGGACGAATGAGTTCTCTGGTCTCCATCCATGACGAGCTGCATGAATCAACGCGGTTCAGCTCGTCATTACAGAAGGAGCTGGAGGTCTTTAAGTTCATTTTCACGTCCGAATCGGACAACTCCTCCGTCTCTGTGGGAGTTTACCGGTGTCCCCGTGGAACACAGGCTGCACCACGGAGCCCACCTCACCCTGACCAACTGACTAACAGCCGGCTCGTTTGCGGGGCGGGGAGGGGAGGAGGGCGGGTTGCTGAAATCCTGTTTCTGCATTGTGTCCCGGTCAAGAGAGGCAGCAGCTCAATGATCAGAACACAAAGAAAAAAGTTCACACATCACAGAAAACTAAAGAACACTCAGATGATCAGCAGTAGTTTAGAGCAGCAGAGTCAATAACAGAAATCATAGATCAGAACTTTTACATCCAGATATCTGAGAGTCTAAAATGTTTAAAGCCTGTTTGAACTCAGTCACTGAAACCAGTTCCTTCAGATTCAGCTGCTTTTGGAGCTGATTCCATCCATAAGGAGCAGAAGAGCTGAAGGACCTTGGTTCAACAGGAACAAGTCATGTGACATATATATATATATATATATATATATATATATATATATACACACACACACACACACACACACACACACACACACACACACACACACATATATATATATATATATATATATATATATATATATACATACATACATATATGGCCTGTGGGCCTCTCTACCACCGGGCTTAGCAAGTTTTCTAGGGGAAACCCTGCATTATATATACAATAAGTGCTGTGTATAATCTGCATTTAGGTGTAGTTTAGAAATGTTTTCTAACTATTTTTTACCAGACCGATAGGTCGTGTTTCTTTGGGGTCTACTGCGTATGTCTGGATGGGACGCCGTCCCAACAGCTGTCTTTTCTGCTCCTGATGCATGCCCACTTGAAATTTTTTCCTGCCGCATGTGCACAGAGTGCAAAAAATAGGAGACTGATCGGGACGCAGGGGCTCAGCGTCCCTGTGACACATGCGCACAACAACACAGTCAAAACCGGAGGAATGATGGCTTATTATTTACGTACTAACGCCTGCATTAGTGTCAGTTTATTTCAGTCATGAGGCTAGATATTTGATGTAATATGATCTCAATTTAGCTTATTTTCATCAACTCTTCCTGCTGGGTCTAAACTGTGTGGCTGTGGACCCTTAGAATGTAAAATAAATGCATTTTGTGTTCAGGATCTGAAGCCTGGTGCTGCTGAGAACCAGTGTTTTTCTGAGCAGTTTGTCCTTTCAGTAGAAAGCTGTACAAACTTCATTGTGAATATTAAGTTGTGTTTTTGACCTTGTTTAGGTCAGTTTGTTGTTTCCCTGAAACTCTTACTTCTGTTGTGATCACATTGTGGTTGTTTTTTTTTGTTTTTTTTGTATCTGATATTTACAGTATATTATTATTATTATAAGGTCTCCTTATGAAGACCTTATGAATTTTTTTACAGTTTGATGTGTAGAATTAGACCAAAACTGTGTGTGACCTAACTGCTCCACATTTTTAGTGAATTGGTTGTAGGGATTTTTAATTACCAGCAACATTTTCAGTCAGATGAAAATATTATGCTTGATTCCCTGATCTAGTGGTGATATGTGGGTTTTTGAGCATTTGAAAACTGACTTGGAAAATTTCGCCCCACCCCAAAAAAAAATGTCACCAGCCGCCACTGGTCACAACGTGTATTCGCTGAGATGGTAATGCCTTTTGGTCCGCCCAACTGCTAGCTTTTGTTTTTTTATTAATTCAACATGGCGGAACACAGACCTATAGCGTAGCTATAGCACAGACCCATACCTGGTATGTGGCGTAGCAGCTGTATAACGCTGACTACAAATCTGCAGGTACTTAGTTTGAACCCTGGAGCTGGCTTTATTTTTCATTTGCATGGAAGTTAATACATTCTGTTGGTGCAGCTATTGGCTAAGTTTGTAATATATTTTGGCTAATCTTGGCGAAATTATAACTTATTCTGAGGTATTTTGGTTAAGACACACAAAGTACTCAGAGCAGTGTGTGTGTGCGTGAGGGCAGCAGCCGGCATGCGAGGCGACCGGCGGAGTTTCAGTTTTGCTTATCGTTGGTGGAAAACACAGCTGACTTTTGGCCGAAGGAGCAATGCAGGACATGGGAAGAATCAACCCGCGTGTCAAGCATCGGTATCCAGAAGCTGAAAGCGGAGTTCGGTGTGAACATCAGCCCGCATGCGGGGAGCGAACGGCTGTTTGCTTGAGGCTGCCTGAGCTTTCAGGAGAAAATGTAAATTAAATTGTGAGTATTACCCTACTGAATAATGATTCAGTAGGGTAATACTCACATTGTCAAACGCTGAGGAAGCAGTTCTTCTAATTTCTCCTTCAACCCTAACTTTATCCACATAAAGCCTAGCTGCCATGTTTACCGTCACATTCAGTATCAAATACCTACAACCAATCAGAAGTGAGGGCTGTGCATATCATTAATACTAATGAGAATCCTGCTGTTTCAAACTCAGCTTTAGAATAGCAAACTTCTAAAGCTTATATTATAAGCATCAAGGCTTCTTTCTTTATAAAAATTACATAGATAGCATTGAATTACACTAGAGAACAATGCAAAACTATAAAATAACCCAGAAAACCACTCCTTTAGCAACAGGGGCATTAATGAGATGACCCCCCCAAAAAATGATGGTTTTCAGGAGGCAGCAGACACATCCCTCCCCATCTGTTTTGGTTGCTTTTCAGTATTTTTTACTGAAATGTGCAGTCTGTACAATCCAACTCTACCAGGATGGGACATTATTTCTTGCTTTTGTCAGAACATTAGCTGTCCTCCGGCAAAATCACAAGAGTATGAAAAAGGTTCCAGGAGACTAACAGTTACTCTAGGAGAGCTGGACATAGATCAGAGGTCCTTAACCCATCAGCAGCACTAATGTCTGCTCATTTGTGCTGCGGTCCACAGGTGTGAATGTCTTTGAAAATTACTTAATGAGGGTGGCCTGAAGGTCTAATGTCCTCTAGTGTGCCCTGTGCTCACTACCTGGCACCATGGAACTTGACTGGCATTTGCCAGAAAACACTCAAATTGGCAGCTATGGTTCCCTGTGCTTTTCACAGATGAGTGCAGGTTTACTTTAAGTGAACGTTATGCTTCCTGCAACACAAGTCAGAATGATGGATTTGGTGGTGGGTCACTGTTCTTCTGGGGAGGCAAATTCATGGAGGAATGCCCAAACTGGTAAAGGATAAACAAAGTCACTGTGACTGTCATTAGGTATCTGGATGAAATCCTTAGACCCTTTGTGAACCTACTGCTGGTGCAGTGGGTCCTGGGTTCCTCCTGGTGTATGATAATGCCTGGCCTCATGTGGCAAAAGTATGTAGGCAGTTTCATCTTGCCTGATTCCAGTAAAACCATGTTTAGGCCCATCTGACATTGCCTAGTTGCACCTCAAACTGTTCAGGAGCTCAGTGATGCCCTGGTCAGGATCTGGGAGGAGATACTCCAGGGCACCATCTGTCACTGTTAAGGTTTAAGTTTTTGTGGAGGACCCAAGGTGCAGGTTGAGAGGAGGAATGGCAGCAGAGGCAGGTATAAATCCAAAAATGATGTTTTATTAAATCCAAAAGACGGCAGACGAGGAAGACGACAAAGGACACAGTAAACAGTAGAACCGACCAACACTGACAAGACAGGGAAGCTTAAATAAGGAGGGAGGTGATCACGAAGATGAGACACAGGTGGGCTGGATGACAAACAAGGAACACCTGTGAAAACAACAAGAGGAGAAAGATTAATACAAAAGACAGGACACCAGAGGGCACCAAAGGAACAGGATGTGACAGAGCCCCCCCTAGGGGCGGACACCGGACGAACCCAGAGGACCAACAAGGGCGGGGGACCAGGAAGGAGGACCAGAAGGACAGACAAAGGTCAGGAGGCACAGACAGGAGGGCCCGGGTCAGGGCCAGGATCCGGAGGGCCCGGGTCTGGATCCGGTTCCGGGAGGCCCGGGTCAGGGTCAGGATCCGGTGGGCCCGGGTCAGGGTCCGGTTCCGGGAGGCCAGGGTCAGGATCAGGATCCGGTGGGCCCGGGTCTGGATCCGGTTCCGGGAGGCCCGGGTCAGGGTCAGGATCCGGTGGGCCCGGGTCAGGGTCCGGTTCCGGGAGGCCAGGGTCAGGATCAGGATCCGGTGGGCCCGGGTCAGGGTCCGGTTCCGGGAGGCCAGGGTCAGGATCAGGATCCGGTGGGCCCGGGTCTGGATCCGGTTCCGGGAGGCCCGGGTCAGGGTCCGGTGGGCCCGGGTCAGGGTCCGGTTCCGGGAGGCCAGGGTCAGGATCAGGATCCGGTGGGCCCGGGTCTGGATCCGGTTCCGGGAGGCCCGGGTCTGGATCCGGTGGGCCCGGGTCTGGATCCGGTTCCGGGAGGCCCGGGTCTGGATCCGGTGGGCCTGGGTCAGGATCCAGTTCTGGGAGGCCCGGGTCCTGATATGGGTCCAGAATCCAGAGAGACCCTGGAGGACCAGGAGCCCTGGGAGGCTCGGCCGGAGGAGGAGCCGTGGGGGACTCGGCCGGAGGAGGAGCCCTGGGAGGCTCGGCCGGAGGAGGAGCCCTGGGAGGCTCGGAGGAAGGCGAAGCCCTGGAAGGCAGAGCCGGAGCCGTAGGAGGCTCGGCCGGAGGAGAAGCCGTGGGAGGCTCTGCCGGAGGAGGAGCCCTGGGAGGCTCGGCCGGAGGAGGAGCCCTGGGAGGCTCGGCCGGAGGAGGAGCCCTGGGAGGCTCGGCAGAAGGCGGAGCCGGAGCCGTGGGAGGCTCGGCCAGAGGAGGAGCCCTGGGAGGCTCGGAGGGAGGAGGAGCCCTGGGAGGCTCGGAGGGAGGAGGAGCCCTGGGAGGCTCGGAGGGAGGAGGAGCCCTGGGAGGCTCGGAGGGAGGAGGAGCCCTGGGAGGCTCGGCGGAAGGCGGAGCCGTGGGAGGCTCGGAGGGAGGAGGAGCCCTGGGAGGCTCGGAGGGAGGAGGAGCCCTGGGAGGCTCGGAGGGAGGAGGAGCCCTGGGAGGCTCGGAGGGAGGAGGAGCCGGACGGGGAGTCCTTCGGGCTGCTGGAGCCGGACTGGGAGTCCTACGGGCTGCTGGAGCCGGACTGGGAGTCCTTCGGGCTGCTGGAGCCGGACTGGGAGTCCTTCGGGCTGCTGGAGCAAGACTGGGAGTCCTGGGGGCTGCTGGAACCGGACTGACGAGTTCAGAGCCTGGAGCTCTCAGGTCTGTGCAACACGTCAGCCGGGACCCCCAAATGAGGAGCCGCTGTGCCATGCGCATCGCCTGGGCGTGCTGGTAGAAGTCCCATAACTCCGGAACAGCGGTCAGGGTCTGGTTGGTCCGGAAGCAGGAGAGGATAAGCTCCGCCACCTCAAGCTTGGTGTGAGGGCACAACGGCCCAGAGGCGAAGCGGAGGGCGGAGTCACAAATCCTCCCAAACCGCCGGAGAGCTCCATCAAGTGAGTCCGGCTGCTGCTGGTGGAGGAGTCCGAGTTCCTCCAGAAACTCACCCGCTGGGTCCATGTGGGTCGGTTCTTCTGTTAAGGTTTAAGTTTTTGTGGAGGACCCAAGGTGCAGGTTGAGAGGAGGAATGGCAGCAGAGGCAGGTATAAATCCAAAAATGATGTTTTATTAAATCCAAAAGACGGCAGACGAGGAAGACGACAAAGGACACAGTAAACAGTAGAACCGACCAACACTGACAAGACAGGGAAGCTTAAATAAGGAGGGAGGTGATCACGAAGATGAGACACAGGTGGGCTGGATGACAAACAAGGAACACCTGTGAAAACAACAAGAGGAGAAAGATTAATACAAAAGACAGGACACCAGAGGGCACCAAAGGAACAGGATGTGACAGTCACCTCATAAGGAATATTCCCAGACATTGTTAGGCATGCATACAAGCCTGTGGGGATGTTATAAAATCCTGAAAGCCACTTTGAGTCGCTACAATGACATTTCAGCTAATTGTACTAGTGTGCCGCATCAGTTGTTCAGTTTAGATTGTTTGGTGACTTCAAATAAAACCCTCTGTATGTTGATAACTTTCATTTTCATCAAACAACGTAGCTTTTGTTTCCTAACACATTACCTAATCCATGTCAATATGAATAGCCACACAATTTTCAGTTTGAACTTGTTACCTGTATAAAAGACACCTGTCCACACATTCAATCAATCAGATGCCAACATCTCCACTGTGGAGAAGACCAAAATGCTGCCTAAGGACACCAGGGACAAAATTGTAACCATACACAAAACTGGGATGGGCTACGGGACAGGATGGTGATATGGCAGCAGCTGTTGGTGCAATTATTAGAAAATGGAGCAAGAGGACTGCAGCCCCATGCAATATCTAACCTAGTGGAAAATCAATACATGGAATGGTGAGGATTCAGCCCAGAACTACATAAGAGGAACCTGGTCAATGACCTGACGAGAGCTGGGACCACTGGGTCAATGGTTACCAATTATAACACACTACACTGACATGGATTAACATCTTGCAGTATTTAAGCCAGCACATGTCCAGGCCCATTAGAAGTTTGCTACTGACCATCTCGGTGATCCAGAGGAGTTATGGGAGAAGGTCGTGTAGTCAGATGAGACCAAAATAGAATGATTTGCTATAAACTATAGTCCAAAATCTGATGGTGAAAAAGACTGTTTTTATGTTGTGAAGTACTGGTACTTATGAACTCTGATTAGATTGTGCTGCTTTGACAGTTTTATAGGAGTCAGCAACTGTTTTACTGGCTAAAGTCAGGGTCCTAAAAGGTGTACACGTTCTGAAGAGAGGGCAGCCTGTTTGTCAAAGATGAATATCATCTCTAAGCATTATGACAGGGATACTAAATGTATTTATTTATATACATATATTTTAAATGCAAATTATAAACACAAAAATACCCATTAAAAATAAGGAAATTAACCTTTGCTTAGTTTGAGGTTTTTTTAGAGTGCACTCAGTTTTTATGCAAGCTTGCTTTGTTTGATGGCGCCGTTGGAGCTCATATATTCCTTTATGGAAACATTAATCCTACCAGTCTGGAGTATTTCTTTGTCCCCACGATCACAGAAGATGCACAACAGAGTCCCAACTCCCCTGACTCGTCGCACGATGCAGGTGAGTGGCTAGATCCGTGCAGCACACCTCTCTCCTCCCGTTCGTCTCTTCAAAGCAAATCCTCGCCGACAGCTGCAGCGCTAGCTTTAGCTTAGCTCCTTCGCCTCGGTACTTGAAAACAGTTCAAAACTCACTCCTCTACCATGTAGATCAGCCACGAACTCCTCCGCGGTCCTCTGGAGTAAGGAACAGGGGTCCAAGCTGGAAGTTTTCCTCAACTCATGCGGTCTCTATGCACGGCCATTAGATATCTCTCCTTCGTGCGTTTCTCTCTCTCTTTTCTCTCTTCTCGTCTTCCTCCATGACCCACTCGCGAGTACCAATCAAAAATCATGAATGAACCAGAAATAAAATACCTGGGTTTTAGCTTATAAACAATCATGAAATAATCACATGCAATTACTATTTTTAACTCGTTTTTTTCTGTTTTTAGCTTTTCTGTAGAACAATAACATGATCTAATTACAAAATGAAATACATTCAATGCCTCAGTGCATAATAATAATAATGAAATTAAATAGCATTTTTATTAATAAAGGAAAACACAAAATATCCTGATTACCAAATAATCAGGTTATTACATATGTGTAACATATGTTACACATATGTAACATAGTTACCGTGCATTTTTAGAACATTTATGTTAAACTCCAAATATGGTGTACTATTAAAAATTGTAGTTACAAATTTTGTTACACGATAAGTTGATTAAACTTTACATACTATTTTATTTGTTGTCACTGAAACCATATTTGCACATAACATATTATTTAAGTTTTGAACAGGAGTTTAGCATTGATTGAAGAGGAGATACTTTGCATCCAGGGAGTTCATTCTGTAAAGAAAATATCGAGTGATTGTGAATGCGAGTTTGTTCTCAAAGGTCATCGTGTTGAGTTCAGAAATCTTACAATCAACAAATTTTTCCAAATTTTCCAATTTGTATTATCAGCACGGTCATGACACTTTAAGTATCAACCATGCATTATTCTACTGTATTGTATCGGTAACAAACCAGATCAGTCCCTGTTATTCACAGCTCTCCCACTCTTTAGTTCATCTTTAATCCAACTCTTTTATACAAAGACATTCATACATGCCCAAGAACTGAGTCAGAACATCAAATGATAGACTTGAGTTCAATGCAGTAAGCCATAAAAAGAAGTATGGAGCAAGCTGAAGAAACGACTCGTCCCTTATATCGTCCCTTACTTATCTCCCTGTGATTCAGCCAAGACTAATCTAAGAGCCACCTGAAAGAAACAGATCATAGTCTCACCTTTCTTCTTTGCTGTTCCTCTTCTCTGTTTCCTTTGAGTTTTGCAGAAAGAAAAGCACTTCCACTGCATGATAAACATACCATATGTCTTTATTTCACCTTTTTTCTTCATGATTGCTGAGACTCTGAAAAGGTGCATGAAATTATTCTAAGAAGTAAAACCTTAAAATTTATTAATCTGATACTTTCTTTCTACTGGTTATGAGCCTTTCATGTATTTATTAAGAATTTCTTTGCAGGGTTATATTTTTACAAATTGATGTATTTGATGCTGTTATCTGTCTGTGTTTTAAGATGGTGTATTGTTCCTTATGGTCTTAAATGTATATTTGTGTGACTGACAGCGGCGCCTGTTGTGTGTGACAGGGTGACTGAGTGTGCTGATCCCTTAGCTGGGTCCTGCATCACTACATTTCTCCTCTGTCCCACTTGGCTTCCTTCATCTCAAACTCAGAATTCATTTTGAATTTAATCCCCACTGGGAAACAAAATGTCCTGCCCTTATGTATTTTGTTGTACTGAAACTATTTAATGCCATTAGGCATCCAACAGTGTCATTCTAATTCAGCTCCTCTAGTATTCGACACCATGGGAGTGCTCTGCAGAGGATAGCAGAGTGAGCAGATAGTATTTAACAATGTATTGGGATAGTTTTATCCCTATTCAATCTCACTCTCAAACAAAAAATATCAAATTGATGAGGAAAATAAAGCGATACCACCAGGAGGTTTCCATTTCAGTTAATAATTAAGGACTGAGTAGGTGTTATAAATGTATTTAAACTTCAACATCACTCCTACTTTTGTGCATCATTTACTTTACATCCCCAAAACACAAGATTAAAACCCTACTGTATTTTCCAGGACTTTCACAACCTATTAAGAGTATAGGCCATAGTCATATGGCTAGATTGCAATGGCATAAATTTGCTCTTGACATTGGTGGGGACCAGGACGGGACATAGAGATTAAAGTGCAGATTACCATCACCAGGAAAATGCCCGATGGCCAGTCCTCATCCAGACCCAGGGCAGGTGCCATCGGTGTAAGCGGCTCGGCGCAGGCAGCGAGGGGCTCGCACTGGTCGATCTTGGCACATACACCTCCTTACCCTGGACATGTCCATCCATGTTCTCCACGCGCAGCAGCACAGAACCTGGTCCGCTCAGCTGCACGTATTATTGGTGGGGATGCAGCACAATTTCTGCAGCCTTGGATTGAATTATTGGTGGGGACACATCACCTCCGTCCACGCCAAATCTACGCCCATGCTAGATTGTGAATAATCTGGAAATCTTCATTCAGTGTGAAGTCAATTATGATATTGCAACAAATATGTTTCCCCAACTATTTTCTATATCCTAAAGACGATTTCCTTTTAGAATCTCTTGTTTCACCACATCCTAAAAGGTAATGGATTGGACTGAAATGTGATGACCGTGGAGCTTGTTGGAATCCAGCAACGTCATTGTCATGTTTAAAAATACTGTACAGTTTGAGATGATGTCGGGTCAATTTGTTGTTAAATCCTTGTCTTTGAGAAAGGCACTTCACCCACATTGCCTGCTGGTGGTGGTTGGTGGTTAATCGCATGTTAAACAGTATTATCAACATGTAAAATAATTAGCGTTTAGAAATACTGACAGTCCTATTTATTTCAAATTTTATCACTCACAATATGAAAACTGCTGGTGCTGCACACAGTTTAGGACACAGATGTACATCTCTCTGACTGTTTAAATATACTTTAATATTTCTATAAAGTGAAATATCTTATTTAAACACACTTTTACTATCTGTGAGCTAAAATTCTCTCGACTCTCTCTCCTTTGTTGTCGCTCTCAAAACCAATAAACTCCTCTTCCTCTTTGTCAATGTCTGAATCGAACAGCCTCCACTTCATCAGCCATTGCGCCATCTTCTTCTTGTCACAGCAGTCCAGCTTTTCAAAACCTGCTTTGTTGTGCGCTTCCTTGATACTGCGCCCCTGGTGGCTGTTAGCTGTAAAAACCCAACCCACAGTCAGATAAGCCGCACCATTGTATAAGCTGCAGGGTCCAAAGCAAGTGAAAAAATTAGTGGCTTATAGTTTGGAAATTACGGTATTTTGTGAAAAATAACCAAATTAATTCATTAACAAGGCCTAACATGACATGACATTTTGTATAACATTTTTTAGAAAATTCATGTTTTTCACGTTACTTTCACCAGATGTAAGTTGGAGATGTAATGAGACCACAAAATCAACAAAATGTGCGATTCCCACACCGGCACAGAACCCTCAGGGTAACACATACACTTCCATCTCCTGTGTGACTCCCTTCCTTCTGTTTCAAGTTTCTTTACTTTTTTAGAGTTTTATTCATGTTAACATTGATCAAGTTGAAGCTGTGATTAGCACCAGTTATGAGCTGCTTTTACAACAAGAAAATACAAGTACAAATTGTAAAGTACCAGGTACAATATTGCATTTCATGTACAACCTCACATGTGTATGATTTGTTTTTCACATGTTCACCTGAAATTTTTTCACATGTGTGCACAAAAACCATTTTTTAATAATGGCTTTTTTTTTTTTTAAACAATTTTGTGAGGAAGTCTAAGGTCATGATGGCTCACATACAAACTGTTGCTGATTAGGTTGAAGATCCCCCTATTGCACAGTGGCCTTTTTTTCATGCTCATATCAAAAATGATGACGGCTTTGAAAAGAAGTGCATCAACGTTGAACATTAGAACATTTTAATCAGGTATTTTGTGAATAGTTAGTGATAAATGCAACTTTAAAAATGCAGCTATTGATCCATTAACTTTCTGGTAGCAGAAACATGCAGAAAAGTACTTCCTCTTTCATAGAAATTTGCAGCTCAGCTCATACTGCAGCTCAGTCAGCAGAAAACTGCTCTCCTGACTGATAAAACTCTTACTGAAGAGGCTGGTGTCCTTGCCTGATAAGCGTTCAGATTAAGATTCATTTATGTATTATTGTCATTCAATAGCATGTTTGAGACATGGCTAAATGAAATTTGTTACTTCACCCAGACTGAATAAATACATATTCTAAGTTCATTAATGAAACACTTACAATCACATTTTAACTGAGTGAAGAGGACCTCTGAAAGAGTCAGAATTCAAAAGCATCCCAGCTTCAGGGAAAATGTTTCTGTTTTTGTTCTCTAAGTTTTGAGACTGCTCATTCTTCTGCTTGAAGGAAATCGGGTGAATAGTTTGTGGGCTGGATGGGCACACTGTAAACCCGAACAGTACAATGAGCTCAAAAGTTTTATAACCATATTAATCAAAAGTAGCAACCAAGTCAAACCAGCACAAAACTTATAACCTGGTTCAACTTTTACTGTAGTTATAATTTTAGTGGAATAAAAGATTATGAGTAAATGAAATCTTCGCATCAAACTTTATGAGTAAAGACGCGTGATGACGTCATGACGCAAGCTACGTGCACACAGCTCAGCTGCATATCAAGAAAACGTTTCAAGATGGAGGTTTGAAGCGAGAGCGAAGTTCGCTACATTTACGTGAGTAAAATGAAACACATTTGTATATGTTGCCGTTTTATTTGTTAAGTTTTTGTGAATTATCACCAGTGAAACACTGTGCGCGTATTGGTTGAATAACGTAAAGTTACGTTACTGCTCGGTTGGCGCAAATTTTGAATTTGCTAACCGGAAGCTATTTGTCAGCCTCGATAAAGACTAAAATGCCAGTGGCTGCTACTTATTAGTCGGTTTGAATTGCTATCATTGTCCGGGTTTTATTTCTTGTTTTACCGTAAGCTACGTGGTTTGATATCAGACACGTTTAGGCGTCACGTTTCAACTCAATGAATGCGGTGTAAACGTGGCTAAAGTTGCCTTGTGCTAACGTGAGTTCTCCTTTCTCCTTTTCGTCAACAGATTAAAGTGTTTTTGGAGCATAAAACAGTCTGCGCCATATGCTAAGATATGTTTTTAATTGCCTTTTAATCATATTGTTGCATTATGTGTGTACTAGGCAAAGGACAATTAATTATTCGCCTAGTTAGTAGTTGAGTAGGCTACGAAACTAATACTTTTGAACAATACAGGTAATCTTATTGATCATTTAAGTGTTTATCATATTTTTGTCAATTCTAACTAAGAACTGTTTGATGAAATAGTTTGGGGTGCAGCAGCAGCAGTAGTAGTTTGAACTGTTTGTGTTTGGTTTTAGTTTGTCATCCCTTTTTTGTCTTTGCTTACATTATATAGAAACAGCAGTTTATCACCAACCACCAGCATCTCTATCGGTAACCTATATAACATTTATTTCTAAAATAAATGATGAAATTAATTCAGTTCATTTGAATCATTGTTTTTGATCTGTGTTACAGGAGGAACATATGCCCTTCATTGCCTAGAAATGATAAGGGAAGAGCCGATGGTGGGAGACCCGCCCTACACATTGATTCACAGGTAAAATGAATTATTTACTTTTTGTTCTTTTACAGATTTTTACTATTTTGTAGATTTGTGGAGAGTTTCATCACATCACAAATGTTAACCAGTTTTATTCTGATCTGGACAGACACACCATGGCTGCTGATCTTGTTCAGACAGAAAGCAGCGTGACCTGGTGAGGCTTCAGAGGCTCTACGCGACATGCTGAATCTGTATGATAAACAGGTGAGGTGGCCATAATTTAGGGGTTGGCAATATGACTGTTAAAAAAAATCAAAACATGATATGAAGTTATAACAATCTGCTAGTCTGTGAAGGTCTTTGAATCATGCTAGTGCAATAATTAATGATAATAATAATAAATGAAGACATTAAATGAACTGAACCAGACCTAAAGGTGTAAATGCACTCATGTAAAATATATCTGCTTTATTAATTTGTGTGTGTCTTTCTGTGCAGCAATAACAGGATGCTGATATCGGACTCTGGTGCTGCACAGGCTTCCAATACGGCTACAGGAAGAGGATCCACAATCCTTCAAAGTTTTTTATGTAAGTATTTGTTGTTGGATAATGTTTTTTCACTAACTTATACAAGTAGAAACTTTGGACACAAAGGTTGTCCATCTTCTACTGTTTTTTCAGAATGTGAAATAACAGGGTAAAGGTTTCATGGCTGAACAGGGTCCTGATTTAGGTTTCATTGTCTGCAAATATAAAATGGAGGCACACGTATCAGAAAAAAAGCATGGAAATTACAATGTTTACAAATTTAACAGTGACCGACCGTGTGCTGTGCACCCTAATCACTTCTTCCTTGTGTCGTTCCTGGCACTCTCTGAAACTGTAATCCAATTCTACTGAAAACCTACTTAGCAGAGGTTATAATAAATATGGATCTTTTTCTTTCTTGCAACCATTAAATCTTTATCTTTAATACAACACTGTTTTTGTTCTTTGCAGATTGAAGAGTGACCAGAGCCAGACGTAAACAACACTCCTGGTGGTATTCTGACCATTGTCAACAAGAACAGTACGAGTCCAATGCATTTCAGTCCGGTCAGCAGTACAGCGGTTTAGTGGAAAGACAAGCTTGTTGTGGGCGAACTCCTAAATGAGCTGAAGCATTTGCCTTGTTGTTCAGTTTGGTTGCATCTAGGCCATTCAAAAGGACTTGTTCACACATTTCCATTCATCCAGAAACTACTGATGAGCCTTGAAGATGGGAAACAGTTGAAAACGTCTTTTTTTGCCTCAAAAGTGATTTTTTTTTTTTACTGACAGTAGCATGTAGAGGCAACAGCACTAAACATAATCATGTTAGTGTAGCCAAATGTGTTCAGTGAAGTTGTTGACTCTCAGTGACTCTTGATGTGATTGTTTTTATTTTGTACATTGTGATAACTTTTAATTATATTTTTACTAGACCGTTGTAATATGTGGTAAAGCCATGTCCTGCTGATTTAAGGGCATCTGTTGCCATCTGTTCTCCATAGCCTGATATTTGAGGAGACTGACACTAACATGCCCATGGCTAAGTGTTTAATATAATGGGTATTTCATTTTAGTTAGTGTAAGGTAAAAAGCCAAAGAGAGTGGCTGACATTTTTTTGTTTGATATTTCACAAATGTGGCTTTAATCAAATATACAATATGTACATTAAGCACTTTAAAAATCCTGTTCAAATGCAGTTGAAGTGTTACTCTTGTGCATGTGGTTAAAAATAAACTCGGAATTGCAATTCTGTCTATTATCATTTTTATTTTTTTTCAAAGTTTGACCAAAGTCCAGAATGGTTGTTAGTTTAGTGTCAAAAGGTCAATTTAGAACGGTGCTCTCAAACTCTGGTCCTCAAGATCTTGCATCCTGCATGTTTTAGATGCTTCCCTGCTCCAACACACCAGATTTTAATCAGTAATGATTAACAGGCTTCTGCAGAGTTAGATGACCATTGAATTAAGTGTGTTGGAGCAGGGAAGCATAAAACATGCTGGATACAAGATCTTGAGGACCAGGGTTGGAGTGCACTGATTTATTTTATATAAATTATAATATTTGAGTTATAAAAGTAAAAATAAATAAAAATATGCAAGTTTACTTAAATAAAACTGTATAAGTTGGAGGTAGTAAATGCTTTGATTTAATTCAATTCACATTTTTTAAGTTGGTTAACTAATAAGTTATAAGTTGGATGTAGTTAAATGCTTTGATTTAATTCAATTCACATTTTTTAAGTTGAGATGAACTTAAATTTTATAAGTAAGTTAACTTAAAAATTATTATGTAATCGGTTTCCTCATAAATTTTGAGTTCACTGAACTTATCCGGGTTTACAGTGCGTAGTCCTTCACAATGTACTTTGCTATGGCTCTGCAACTCCTGGCATAATAATCCACTAAAAAGGGAGGTGGCTGGTTTTTTAGGTAAATCTAACCCCTCTATGCAGCACCTTCCTGTCAGCCTCAGATCAGTTCCCAAACCAGACTGGTACAGAAGATATCATGACCACCACATACTGATAAAAAGAACAGCTGCTCTGAGACCTATTGATAAAATAGACAGGTAAGGGCATATTCAGGTCCAGAGATGATGGTGGTGGCGGCGTTGTCCACCACCATCTTTTTGTTTTTGCCACATCAAAGCTTCTGTTATTTGCAATACACCGATAATCCAGCTGTTCTATCTTATAGATCAAACAAAAACAGCATTGTTGTCTGCAAACTTCACAGTATCATTGCTAAGAGCTTATACGTATATAGGGGTGCACATAACAGGTGTGCAGGGGTGCACATAACTGGTGTGCAGGTGTGCAAGCACAGTAAATTTCATGTGTTCACAGCACTTCCTTCTGCCATAACGCTCCTGTGTGCACTGGTGTGTTGCATTGTGGTATCTATTGGGCAGCCTGTTTTCACCCAGTGGACACACAGGGGACACACAGTGGGACGTGCACAACAATCAACAACCCTTGAGTACCTTAATGACAAAAATATGAGCAACCCTTCTCTATTCTGAGTTTGTACAAATACATCAGAGTACAGTGTGAAGGCATGTTTTTTTGCTGCTTTAAATCGCCTCATCTTAGGATCATCTGCTTTACCTTTTTTTTATATTAAAATTACACAAATCAACAAGCTGTCTCCCTTATTACTTCTGTTATGACACAAAAATATAAATGATAAAACTAATTCATATGCAATTTACAGAACAATACCAGAAAACAAATAACATCAAATAGACAAAAAAAAAATCTTTGCGGAGGATTTAAATTATTAATATAAAGTTTCATGAATTCATTTGTATTTACCTATGTGTAGGGGGATGGGTATACATGCTAGCTCATAGGCAGAGCTGAGAATGAATCTGTTCAACAGAAAGGAGATAAAGACAGAAAATCTAGCGATTGAGCTCAACAAAATTAAAAATATCTATAATATAAACAATTACTTTAAACAGTAAATAAACGCATACATGTTTATACTTTTAAGCTAATATTTTTCCAATAATGAGTTATTTGTAACCTATAAAATGTCAAGGTAAGTTTGTTTATTGTTATTTTCATCATTTCACAATAGAAATGTGCTGCACACCAGAGATTCAAATGATGTCAGTCACTAGAAACTGATTTAATTGATGAAAATGTGGAACACATTTCAACCCTACATGATTTACACTCTGTTAATCAGGATTTCACCCCTCAGGCATTTCCTCAAGACCCCTAACTTTGAAGCTTTCCTTTGTTGCACTTTTAGATTTGTTGCCTGAATCTAACAAAACATCTACAAAAGAGGAACAAAGAGACGTAAAATATTCAGCTTTAGGCCTCAGGTTTGTGCTTCAAATTCATGCAGCAACAGTTGAACATCAACAACCTAGCTATTTAATTAATTTCTCTGCAAGAGGCAGGCATGGAACAATTCTATGCACATCAAAGAAAATTAAATCCATTATTTTGTACTTTTTTGTTGCATATTTTTATTTATTTTGATGTTGCAGCAGTTTTTTTTTAGTTTTGAAGCTTTTAATCTTTGTGTGTACATGTGTGGGGTTTGACTGGTTCATTCAGTATACAGTATATACTGTATATTTGATCTATTAGGTAAGAGTTTGTGCTCTAAAATATCTGTTATTAGATTGAGTGGACACAATTTTGTTGATGGAGATCATGCTGTTATTAAAACTGGAAAAAAAGTATTTGCTTAGGCATTTTGAGGCTTTATGTTATGTTTATGTATTTGAGATATGCTTTTATCCAAAGTGACTTACAAATGATATGTAACAAAGTTACCATTGATGCTAACAACAAACTACTTAGAGGTAAGTACACTAGTCAAGCTTTGCCAGGGGTGACAGTGACACAGGTGAAAACAAGCATAGAGTGAAGCACAAAGAGATTGCAGTAGAGTGGGGAATGGTAAGGGCTAATCTAGGAGGAAAGAGGGAATATCTGTGGCCACATATGTATTTACTATTGATCCGCGGGTTGTTTTTTAACCCGCAGATTACCCGCGGGTCAGGTTGGGTTGGGTAAAAACATTTTTACTTCAGTGCGGGACACACACCTTTCTCGCTCCATGACTATGTAGATTAACACCTGGGGCCTCATTTATAAAACTTGCTCATGCAAAAAACAGGTCTGAAAGTTGTCTAAGTCACTTTCTCCGCAAACTGGGAAAACGTGACAGAAAAATGTGGTAATTTTATTCAAACTTTGAACGTTGCATAAGCACAATTTGGAGACAGACTAAATAAAAGCGCATTCAGTCAATATTAGAATGTGTTTTTAATGAGGCAGGGAGCGGCAGGGTGGGTTGTAAAAATAGATGCAATGATGCGGGGCGGTTTGGTGCCGGTCAGAAGTTTTCAAATGTGCAGGACCCGCAGTTTTAAAAAAACCCTAACCCGCACATCACTAGTTTATACAACAGTACAGCACTGTGGAATTTGTTCTCTGCATTTGACCCGTCCCTGAGGAGCAGAGGGCAGCCATTTTAATGATCCCTGGGAGGCAGTTGGAGGTTCACTATGTTGCCCAAACATACTTCAGCACGTGGCCGGACAGGGATTTGGACCCTGGTCTTTCACATGGTAGACAGCTTCCATTTCCCCTAACACATGGCCGCTAGAAGATGTTCTCTGAGGAGCTGAGTCTTCAGGACTTTCTTGAACATAGACAGGAATGCCCCTGTTCTAGTAGTTAATTATACCATAGTGGAACAAAACATGAAAAGATTCTTGATTGTCTTGAGCATAGTGTAGGCACTGCTAATTGTTAATCCTTTGATGATCGGAGCAACCGAGTAGTTTTATACATATCATTCAAAATAGGTGCTGTAGTTTGTTTTTGAATACTGTAATCAGAACAGACAAGGCATACGTTACCCACTGTGATTCACACAGAAAAGAAAAATATCATTCAAACAAAAAACATGCAAAACAATGAGTTATTACCTTGTATAACATAATCAGACATACGTTTGGTGGACCTAAAGCATGGGTTTACTAGAGATCAAGAACATTTTAAAAAATGCAAACGATGTGCTCCCTTTCATTCCTGTAATTGTGCACTTTTTGCTCCCCATGTGCTCACTTAGATTTTCTTACTGCAGGGCACATTGTTTGCATTGAAGTGTTTTGCATGCAAGACAGGAGTCTATATATAGCAAACATTATTGCTCACAAGATTCCACAGCTCATGCCAGATCTTGTACCTGCCAAGTTTGCATGCTGAGGGGGTAACAAGCGGGGAAAGGGTGATGAAGGGAAAAGGGTGATGAAGGGAAAAACGTCAAGACAACATGAGACAAACTAAAGGTAGGTCAAGGGCAAAATAATGAGGGGAAGAGGGTAAAAATGAGGGGGAAGAAAGAAAAATGACAGAAATCTTTTGTGAGCGAATGTGGAGAGAGCACATGGGGGGGGGGGGGGACTGAAGGTGCCACTACTCCTCAGCCCAATGTCTGATCTCAGGGTGGCAGTGGTGACTGATGGAGAAGCACTCCAGTTGAAGGTCATATCCAAAGCTCTACCTTTTCAGACTGCCACTGCCACAGGGGGATTGATAAATAAAGTTCAAATTGCCATGTTTATTCAGTCTGCTTTTTCTCTCCATCCAAAAATGTGGCCCAACATGCATCATATAATTCAGGTAACATGACTTTAGTAATGTGTTTTCAGCTGGGCATTTCATATCTCGGTTCAAGTGTAACTCACAAAACGCACGTTTCTCCACTGTGTAGATTGGACCCATATCTTTGTAAATGTGCTTTGCAACAGCAGCAGTACTCTCCTTCCACCTGCGGGAGCACTACGTGACGTGCTGCAGTTAAAAGTCTGTTGCAGCCTCTGAGTTTGGAGTTTATTATGAGCACTTACGCCAACACTCGACGCTGCTTTTGCAGCTTTTGCTTGTTGGCTGTCTCAGTATTCTTTGCTGTGGTTTTTGCACAGGTGATAACAGAAATTTGTGGTTTTGGAGTCTATTGTTGGGACAGAGAGCCTGCAAACTTTACAAACAACTGTTGTCTGGTCCACGTCGATCTTTTAATATTTAAACCAAATCCGAGTGACAGAAGTTGTCCCTCTTTTAGTTACAAGCTCCTTGGTTTGGGTATCCTGTTGAGCCTGGTCTAAAATGCATCCGCTACCTGCTTCCGCCATGTTTGTTTATGTTTTGCTGCACTGCGTGTGCATGGACATACTGTAAAGTGCATTATGATGTAAATTACTGCAGTAAAACTTCTACCGATAGAGAAACGATAGAGCTTTTAATTTGACGGTAGACATTTTCCATTGTCCAGACAAAATATTTTGTCATATCACACAGCCCTAGTCCAAAGTACTCTTTTCTTATTTTCACTTTTCATATTTGCAAATGAATTGTTCAATTATTATTAAAACTTTCTGGTCTCTGTTTCATATATCAGGTGTTGAGTATGGGTTGGACTATCAACAGTGAAAGGGTGCTGTGGCTTAGAAAATAGGGATCTATCTTGTAAACAGAAGATCATGGGTTCAAATCCCAGCAGTACCTCA
This sequence comes from Callopanchax toddi, assembly GCA_006937965.1. Lineage (NCBI taxonomy): Eukaryota > Metazoa > Chordata > Actinopteri > Cyprinodontiformes > Nothobranchiidae > Callopanchax > Callopanchax toddi. The sequence continues at coordinate 232,382 of SSNR01000064.1, read as the reverse complement.
TCTAGAATTAATAAGAGTTATGACTAAATGATGTAGACAAATGAAATCAAAGCTTTCATCACAACAAACCCTTAATCTATGCTGCCTCTGTGGTTGTGGTCAACATCTGTTGCCTCGCAACATAAGGTTGCTGGTTCAAATCCTGGTTGCACCATTTCTGCATGGAGTTGCAAGTTCTCCCCATGCATTGCGTGTGTTTCCTCCAACTTTGATTTTCATCATAGATCACAACATGTCTGACAGGGTAAGTGTTAATGGTGTACGTCACTTTGTATACAAGCATCTGCTAAGTAAATAAACATAAAATAGTTTTTCTGTACATTCTAGTAGTACTGCCTTGTCTGCAGCAATGTTCTTATAACATTTATTTAAACTAAAGTTTAAGGGGACCACAGAGAAAAGCAGGTGGGGAAAAATATCTTGATGGAGGAACACCAAATATAATCACACATTTTAAACGTGTTTTTATTGTCCCATTTGTTCATACACAACTAAGAAAGTTTACTTATTTTAACAGTTACCCTGAAAAATGCATTGCAGGAATAAATACGTCTGATTATTCTCATTCTTTATGACCACAAGTCTTTCTAAGTGTGTATTTTCTCCTAGAAGTTTCAGAGGCTGTTTGAGGGAGGAATGACCTTGATGTTGCTAGACATTGCAGTTAATTCCTAAATCAAGTTTATCACAACCTGTTTGCTTCTCCTGGATTGTCATAAAGCTTGGATAGCAACTTGTCGCTGCACCAGTGTCCTTGCTTTCTGAATGGGACAGAATGAATCACTTGAAACTGGAATCATTGCTGGAGCTGGGAGTTCAGATATCCTCCAGGCATGGCAGAAGGCTCATGCCCAGACAACCTTGCTGCCCAGCCTTTACTATCTGATCAAGAGCCATCTGCTGAGGCTGCCAGAGCCCACACACACTCCCTCATGCCCCTGACTCCTCCAAGGAGAGCCCACTGGGAAATCAAACTATTAGTGGACTGTTAGACTGACTCTGATCACCATTTGAAAAGGAAATGCAGCACAACAGAATTGCGTTGTTGGAGCCAAGATGGCATTTTACCTCTGAATTCACTTAGAGACATTCTAAGACATTTTCTGCCATGTTTTGGGGTTGTTTATTTTCTTAAATTCAAAATGCTAGATGTTTTTTGACAGAAGCTTTTAATTCTCCTAATTGCTCCAACTGACAGATGCAAATATCAACATTAGTGCAATCTATTAAAAAAGCTGTTATTGCATAGGAAGGATTTGCTGTGATTTTGTCACGTTCCCATAATGCTATGCTTTCTAAGTGGATAGTTAATATCATATCATATAAGGGGAAATGTGTATGCAATGAAATAAAAAGTGTGCAGAATGCATCAAAAGTGTAGTTCATGTGAAGTTTTAATGGCCTGTGTGAGCCTTTTCTGCTCCCGCTGCGCGTCGTGCAGCAACATTCGCCAGCCCTTGATAACAGTTGGTTAATGGGTAATGTGCCACACAAGAGTGATGCTGCACTTTCTGTTTTCATTTTGTTGCTGTAGTGCAGTAATTAATCCAGCTGAACCCTTTGTGCTCACAAAATAAATGCTTTCCATTTTCATTAATAGACAACTCATTAGTGCATAATGAGCAGGAAGGCAGCACTCCCCTGCTCTCCCCGTGCAACATGTAGCAGATGAGCATGTGCTACACTCAACTAATTAAAACCAAGAATTGTGTTCTGTGTCCTTGCATTCTTCTTTAGAAAAACCACAGGCACATTCCTTCAGAACAGGAGTTAAATGAGTCATGGCATGTTAATTTTTATACACCAAGTAGGTAGAAACATTACAAATTCTCAGCCACACAGTCTGTAGACCTATGAACGAAACACACACAATGTATAGCAGTGCTATCTCAAATGGCCAGTCAGATTAGCTGAGATGAATTTCTCCAACTTGAAATTTAATTAGTTCCTCTATCAGTGGGTAAAGGCTGTGAAAAGGCTGCCTGAATCTGACTGGATGATAGTCTCATGGATCCTTCTCATCTGGACTGTAATTTGCAGCCTCTGGTTATAGGTGACATCCCTTTTCCTCCAATCACATGATGCAGAAGAACACCGATGCTGGCTTTTTCAATTTTCTCAGGAGAAAGATGTAATTCAATAAGAGCATTATGGAGGTAATTTTGTTCCAGAGTAGAAATTGATGCTTAGATTTTAATGCATAATTCTGTTAGCATATTCATCCAATCAAGTTACAAGCATTTATTTAACTGAGCCGTTTGACTGTTTTGTTTTCCCGGAAATGCTCAACATTGAGAGAGAGAAGAGAGAGAGGCGTGGTCCAAATAAAAGACTATTGCTTTGTTTTTGTGTCGTGCAGGAGTTATTGAATTACGGTAAACATGCAATGAGGACAGACTGAACCACTGGTCCCAAAGCAAGAAGGTTTCAACTCTATTTTGTGTGTATTATATTTTGAAGCTTACCTTTGACAGCAGGTACAAAATGTACCAAATGGTTAAAAAACAAATAGTCGACAGAAAATAGATGCTGGCTAACATTTATGGTACAACGTGTTTGTCAGTTTTAGTACAACACAGCACTTTTTGCAACTTTTCTGCTGTTTGCCCAGTGAGGGAATACAAGTATAAACACAGATTCAACCGGAGATGTTTTTCTTCTTTAAAATGAATTCTCTGCAGTGACATGAGACACTGATGTGGAAGAGTTTCTTTAAGTCAGCAATTTCTCTTGTATTTTGTAACTTCTTCCTACCTAAGCCTATAGTTTATACACAAAAAACATTCATACGTTTTACACACAACCATCCCTGAGAGGTTAATCTGAAGTTTTAGCTTATTTGACTACATGCAAGTTAAAATCATGAGGGCAAACTAAGAAATCCAGTTTGAGGTAAGCAAAAGCCGGGCTGTTTTTATGAGCCAGGATGTGTTTGTTTTATTGGTTACCCTGTGAAGTGTTTATTTGCCAAATAGCACAGTAAATGTGCCATCATAAATCCTGTAACTGACACTGGTCTCCAGTGGATGTGCTCAGGAGCTCTGCCATCTCTCAGGCTGAATCCGGCAACCTCCACTACAGAGGCTGAGTTTGTAACTAGCTGCTGTGTGATTGGAATATTGCATTTTATTTTTAAATGGACAGCATTTAAAGTGATATATTTGCCATTTTAAAGTATGTTTCTGTAAAACAGGTAAAATTGGTTACTACCATGCAGGTTGTAGATACCTTCCTGAAGGGCCTCTGTTCAGAGAAATTGGTTTAATGTCCTTCAGGGCTGATTAGCTAACGGCTAGCCTCCATGCAGTCAGGATCAAAGTCTTACTTCAGCTTCAATTTTCAAAACTTCTTTGTGGTTTATGCAAGGCTTTTTTGTATGGTTGTATTTGTCTGATGATATGTAAAAGGCACTTATCACAGATATGTTTTATATTATAAACTATAGGAATGATAGGACAAACTTGTCCTTCTTTTCATTTCCTTTCAGTCACTTGATAATTCATATTTTGACATTTATTTTAACCTGTTACTTTTATAAATGACTCTTATTAGAGCTCCTAAATCTTAGAGAAAAATTGATCAAATTTCTAATTACCAACTTTATTTATTAAGTAAGCTGTGTTCAAGCAGGGAGAGATAGAAAAAAGCAGGAATCATGAGCTAAAAACACTCCGGTGCTAGCATATCAGCTAGCCACATTGGGTTAGCCTAACCCTCGTGAGACACGTGACTTTGTGAGACTTTAGGGCACTGGACCGGAGACTCAGAAGTTGCAAACGTGGTATCCTGGACACAAGCAGCAGATGGGTCTGACTGACTTCTCATTAACCCTGTAAAGGGTCATATTAGTACATACTAGCTCAAGATGAAGATGTAAAAATATGGAAAAAATTACATAGTATTCCTTTAAGATGACAGCAATCTATTTTGGTCTTGGCTATGAACACACTAGTTTTTACTCAACAGTCCTGTTGGATATAAATCTATTTTTCTGACAGAGGCCATTCAGAAATCTATCTGCAATGGGTAAGCTAGTAATATTTTAAAACTTCTACATAAAAACACATTTCCAAATGGTCAAAAAGTCATTTTAAATGTGTGTGTACTCATCAGTGCTTTTATAGGCTGACTTTACCTGGATCCCTCATTAATTCAAGCCAACAGATATATTTTCTGCATTTTTTAAAATAGAGTTAATGTTGGCTTCCATTTAGTGCAATTTTGATTTGACTTGTCTGTTTTCATGCAATTATCTTCTCTGGTAACCGTCTTTCCATGTCCTGAATTTAAAAAATTGTCTCTGGGCCAATCAGTTTAATTTGACTGAGTAGTTCATGTTTTTAACATCAGCACAAATGCTCTGGGTATTTGTGCAGAAATTGGATCTCTAAAATATGTTTGAAACTTCTCGTAGAAATGTGATTATTTTATGGTTTGATTGCAAGCATGTGCCTGTTTACCTAAATGAATTATGAATCATGTTGGTGTCTGCCTTTCCACCTCTTTCCTCTCATCTGCTTCTTTCTTAATTTCAACCTCTTCAAAAAAAAAAAGCTGGAAGATGTTTATTTCCTTATTTTGTAAATGTATCTTCAGAGTGTAGCTTTTAGTGTCCTCAGGCGTGCTTTTGGGCAGTCTTAACTTCACTGCGTTTGAATTCAAGCTGGTGGGAAACCTGTATTGACATGTGCCCTATTTTACATAATTCTCAAACCCATAGGATTACCGCTGCAAGTGCACGGGCCCATGAAGCGCTGCTCACATATTCAGAGCAAATTAGTCTCCAAATCCATGTAAGCCACTGAAAGCTGGGAAGAAATGCAATAATCGATGACAGAGTTTTTTCCTTTTTTTTTCTTCAACAGCAGAGTTATTTACATGCGCTGACACCAATCAGCGTCATGTCTTGGCTCTGACCCAAAGAGTTCTGGAAGGAGACGAATTGGCATCTGTGTTCAATATTTATGATTACCCAAACAATGTTCACAGCACATCGCTACATCTTCAGATTTCTCTCTTATGTAATCTATCAGTATATGCTCAGGGAGAAAACTGACACATACTGTGGCAACCTGCTGTTTACTGAAGGTGGCTGGCTGCGTGTAGGGGCAATTAATTAAAGCATCATTTAAATAATGGCTTGTTATATTCAATTTAAATCATGGTTGTTTTGTTTGTAGTTTTTATGTTTGGAGCCGGCTGAGGCTGATTGACACGTTCTCTGAAATGTCTCTCGACTTGAGGCAGTTTTTTCTTTTACAGTTTGGCGCACACGGTTTATTAGACTCGGAGATGAATTAAAACTTTCTTAGTCAAACATTACTATCTAGAACTTGTCCCAGTGTGATGCAGAGTCACTTTTTAAATGTGAGATAACACAAAGAGAGATGGTGACTGTTATTCACATTCAATCAAACACAGAGTTGTGAGTGAAACATCCAGGATTTTAAAAGCTTTTCACCCAGACCTGGACCTCAGCTCCAGGTTTCAGCGTTGAGCTAAAGCAGGACAGGATGCTGCCTCGTCTACTCTTGGCTCTAAGCTGAGTATGTTCTGTACCTCGCGTTTCACAATGAACTATATTACATTAGAGTTAATAACCACTGCTTGAAAATGTTTCCACGGCAACAGTGTTGCGCTGTGGAGTTACGCTCGTTGAGTGCATGTAAAGTGTGAAAGGTGTTGGATTTAATGAAATATCTATGTGAGATCCACTGGTTGCCTGGTGCAGAGACCTGCAGGATTTGTGTTTTAGTTTGATTATTTTTAGTCTTGTTAATTTAGTCTGCATTAGTGGGTGTTTGTAGTCTCTAAAACAACTAGTTTGACAAAGTTTGAGTAAACAACTTCAAAATTCATGTTTCCACTGAAAATATCTTTCATTTTAAGGTTTTGATATGAAAAAAAGATCAAAATGTCAATTTATATGACTGACACACTGTAGAATTAGAAACATATATTTATATAATTAGCTTTTTATACTGTAATTGGATCCAGTTATTGCCATCTAATGCATCAGTTGAGATGCTGTCAGCACCCTCAGTCAGGGGAGGAGAGACCTAGTGCAACAGCCAACTTGTCATAATGTGTGATGTTTGATGGACCCATGTGGCACTTTTTAAAGGCAGTGAAATAAAAGTGAATTTATTATGAAAAGTAAAACAGGCTTTCAGGCAGGAGCACAGAGAGGCAGCACTGCAAAAACTGATTTCTAAGAAAGTAAAATAGCCTTGTTTTTAGACATTTTGTCTTATTTTTGTCTAAAAAGAAAATATATTCTTACAGCCCTACTTGAAAAAGGCCAAATCTTCTTAAATACGGTCAAATTTTCTAGATTTGAGCAAAGAAATCTGCCAAGGGGTAAGCAAAATTTGCTTGGCTAGACTCCTTAAAAATGGCAACATTTTCAGCATTTAGAACAATTAGCTAGTTTTAAGGAATTTTCTTTTTAGACAAAAATAAGTGAACATGTCTAAAAACAAGGCTATTTTACGTTCTTGGAAATCAGTTCTTGCAGTGAGATCAGGATGATCTGATGAAGAAACTGAGGACTATTTAAAGGGATATTTCAGACAGTTTTAAGTAGTCTTCTTTCAGTTTTTTCTACTCAAAGCTAGTGGAATCTCCATTGAAACAGGTACTAGACATCTGACTGGAGCAATTCTAGGCTAGTCAGATCAGGAGAGACTTTGCTGCAGAGTGGTGACAAACTAACTTCTAATTTTCAGGAATTTAAAATAACTCATGCTTAAAACAGTCATACTGATGCATCTGTATTAGTTTATGGTGTTTATGTTGCTGCAGAGGCATGGACAGTGAAATAGTCTCTTGAACATTGTTTGGCTAAAACAAACTAGACAAGAGGTGTTCAATACTGCCAAGCATCTCACCCATATGGGGGCGTGTTGACTTGATATGAATGCAAGAAAACATTTAATTCAGAAGCCCAAGACAGCAGGCAAGTGACAAATTACTAGGTTTGGGCGGTATCGAAATTTTGATACTGTCAAACTTCCTCCACATTTTCCCAGTGTATATGGTGTTACCGTGACCAGGGTTGGACTGGGACCATAATTCGGCCCGGGCGTTTTTGGTCCTGGCTCCCACCATGAGCACTCAGACAGCTACCGCTGTTGACTGAAGCATCAACCTGACTGTCTCTACTCCTGACCAACTTTATGTCTATTTTGATCTTATTCACGTGTGTGAAACAGGAGTGATTCTTCCTCTAAATGCACGCATTGCACCCAACGTAAAAAGTTGCCACTGTGCACATATCTGTTTGTGAGAGCTTTGTGAATTACTCAGCTGAGGCTATGGCTGCTTTTCTTCCATTCAGTTGGTGTAAACTATCTGCAGACCTTTGTTGAATTGTGTTATTGTGTTCTTAACATCATGATTACAAAAATCTGTTTAGAGGTGACAGTCATCCAAAAAAAGACTTGAGAGAAGAGCTGTGTTTCACACACCATTGTTTCACACACCATTGTCTTTTGTCCAATAAAATGAATGACAAAAAGCTTTAAAAAGCCCAGTAGTTGTTGCATGTAATATTTTATCGGTAGCAACCCTGAAGGTTCAACAGTGATGAGAGTCTGTAAGCCTTTAGGCTGAAAAGGAAATGAACCCAGAATTTTCTTATTGTGATAAGGTTGACTGTTCTGGCTGTGAGGGTGCTTCACTCACTAATTATTTGAAGCCTCTTCTCTGATTAGTGTTGACGTGTAGAGCTTATGGACAGTTGCATAGCAGACAATCAGACCATGTAATAACCAGAGTGCCAATATTTGCTGAAATCCATTGTAACATCTCACGGAACAAAAGTGTAGAAAGCACCTAATGCTCAGTCCAATCCCACGGCACACTGCTTTGATAAACGCACACGCCATCTCCACAATAGAAGCCATCTTTACTCTGGCAATTAGGCAGAGCTTTGGATTATCACTTCTTCAGCCCAGCACACCACAAATCCATCCGGATTCAATTATTTCCCTCCCATTTATGTGGCCATTTGGGCCTTTTGGGCACATGGCCAGTTGAGAAATGACTGAAAGGATTTAAACTGTGCAAAGAAAAAAGTTCTAAAAAAATATTTAAATAAAAAATGTGTATATACAGTATATATATGTGCACACACTTGTCTGAGTAAAGCATGTTTGACAAGTGTATTAAATTAAAAGGAAACTTTGGAAGCTCACAAACACTAACCTGGTGAATATTTTATGAGCACAACAAACTAAATTACTGTATTTCTCTCCCTCAGTTTTGTGTTCTATTGGAAACAAGTTTCAGTGCATCTGTCTCTCCGGGAAGCCGGAGTTTTCATCCTCCCTGTGTGGATGCAGAGTGTCTCTTGTGGCATCTACACGAGAAACTAAAATGCTAACAGAAAGTCTTTGATTTGCTCTGTTTTTTTGTGGCTTAGTTCTTTTTAACTAATTGTTAGAAAAATCAACGTTTTTGTGGTCAATAGACTCTTGTCTCTCAGGGTCTCTCTTAAACATTTTAGCTCAAAACCCTTTTTTTCCTCCACCTTTATGGACAGCGAGTGATGTGTACATAATTTGTGTGTTTTATTTTTAACAAACGTATACATACTGTAGAAAGGTTTGCATGAATTACCCACAGGTAATTACCTCCATATGGGACATCATCTTTTGCTTCTATTGTGATTATTGTTACTATGAGATGATTTATCAACTGTTAACTCATTTCTCTTTTTTCTACACAGGTGCCACAGTATCGTCACAAAAAGGTAAGTCAGCATTCAATCAATCACCTGTTGATTCTTGCACGCTTTTGCGGAGGGGTGTTGTGTGTTTGTGTTGATCTGCGTGTCAGTTTTGGCTAATGAGATGAAAAGCATTTCATGGCGTTTACTGAAGTTGATTTGAAATTGTCATCCTTGGTTTTTTGTTGCAGAACAGTCTGTTTGATTACAAAGTCAATCAATCACACCCACTGACACTGAGACTAAATTATCCTGCGATGACAGACAGCCCACAGTCTGTGTTTAAGATTGCCTTTTTTGTGCGATTTAAGACTAACCACAGTTCTGTTTCCACTCCTCCACACTTCTGTGTGCATGTTAATTTGAAGTTGGGGTAGGGGATTTGTCTTGCATAATGGATCTTTGGGGCAGACATTTGCAGGAACGTACCTGTAGGCTGTTTGGATTTTGGAAGGTGGTGTGAAATTGTCTAAACAGCTCTGGGGGTCTTGCTCCGAGTGGCAGCCTGAAGGTCCATGCATCAGGCCCTTTTATTGTCTTCCAGAAGCTGCGGTAATGTCAGAGGGTGTGTCTCACTCGGTGATTGCACCGCTGAAACAGGCAATCAGGCACGAGAACTCCCCACTGATTTTCTTTAAAAACTTTTTTTTTCTTCCTTTCTCCCCTACTTTTCTCAAAAGAACTGAGGAGATGTTTTGCACTAGATTTTATTGTAACAAAGTGAAAATATTTCATTTGACTCCTCAATCTGATATAATAAAACATGGAGAGGGTGTGTTTGGTGACTTTTTCACCCTTCAAAGCTTCTGATCTGTTCAAGTTGCTAATACGTTTTGCAAAAGACTTTGATGGATTGGATTCTTGTGACGGGTTACACTCCTTTCACCCTCACTCACACACAAACACACCGTTGTGAACATATGTGCGTAATGACCGTGGGTTGTACAGTGCTGTCAGACTGGCCTATAAAGGTAAGCGATGTGGGTTGCCTGAGCCTCCCCTCTGTGATGAATGTTGAGGGGGGAGCAGAGGCTGGAGTGGTGCACATCATCCTTCCACAGCCTCACTCACACACATTTCTCAATGAGAGGCAGATAAGTGAGACAGCGTAACCCTAACAATTGATCAGCACTCACTTTTCTTTGTCCATTGTCTGCATTCAACATGCTGTGTTGTCTGTTTTGACTTCACCTCTCTGTGTGCATGGGACATATCTACAAAAAAAAAAAAACATGTACTGTCTCTCAGTCTCACATGAGAGCACAATGAAGAGGAATTGTCTGCTCTATTCTTTTATACATTGTGAGTAATAGAAGACTAAGTTGCTTTGACAGTGCAATTTGTACTTAAGAGCCATAGGGCCTTGAGGAAAAGATAATGTACATAAACCACATTTCTGTGAGCATTCTTATAAAACTGGCTAGTAAAGTTGGTGTTTATCCGGAGGTTTTTGTCTGTGCCTCAGCGTAAACGTTTGATAAAGCATGGCATTTGTTGCAATGTCAACAACCCACAGTCCCAATCTGTTACTGTTCAATATGAGATGAAGTTGTGCAGCGCCACAATACATATGTTTAAATGAAGTTCAGCACACAATAGGTCGGTCTAGGTGGGATTCAGGCTCAGTTTGGAAAACCTTTAGAGTCGTTCCAATAACATGATTAAAACAGGACCTCATTAGAATTTGACCTTATTCTTTAGTTCTTTGCTTCTGTGGAACCTCCCTTCTTCCTGCACCCTCCTCCTCCCCTCCTACTATGACATCTTTTATCCAACACTTCTCCACCCTCGTGCACTCTTCCTTCCACTTCCTTCTCCAGTAAACGTCCCTCTAATTTCATTTTCAAAATGCCAGCAATAAATTTATCAAATGGGCTGAATCAAATCGAAGTCACACGTAGTGCCATCCGTCATGAGCTGTCCCTCAGGGGCTTGTGGGCGTGCTTAAGCCGGCCAAAAATCTCCACTGGCAGGAGGAAAAAGACTGAGTGTTGAGATTGGAGGGGTGGTGGTGGGAGCTTTGGGAGAAACCAAATGAATGTATGAGAGAAATATGCTGAGAACATGGACGTATGCATATCTTTTTTGTCTTAGGTGCATATGTGCAAGCATAAATTACCTCATGCATGGGGGTGGGGGGTGCATAGAGGTCAATGCAAATTCTCCAACACATTAGGAGCCTTTCTCTGGAATCTCAGTTAAGCACTTGGGTTGTCAATGTGCCAGCGTAGTAATTGATTAATTGCAGCACAAGTTAATTGATTGTTTTGTGCGTTTTTGCATCATTAAATCTTTCTCAGTTCAAATGCCACTTTGTGCTTCCCCTGGTTCTGAAAACTCCAGGTTCACACGCTATGTGCCCTCTTATTCCCCCATCATTTCTCTCTAACATCACCCTCTGCACCTGACTTCAGCACCTTTGCTTGCTCTTCAAAATGCCTCTGTCCTTTCTGTTTCATCTCTCTTTCCATCTGTCTTGCTTCTCCTTTCCCCTCCCATTTATCACTGTGCAGGTTAAACCAGGCGTGAGTGCGGGTAAAGCAGCTTAGTACTAACAGTTCTAATGAAGTCAGGCCCCGATTTCCTCTAACGGGAATCACTGGAGCTACTCTGTGAAGCCTGTCAGCATTTAATGATTAGACGAAACATTCAGATGCCCGCTATGAGAAGACAGGCATGCTGATATATGGTAATACCCAGCTGTGGTCTCTCTTATACAAATCTGCAGACATTTATGCATGTGTGCACTCATTACTCTGACACATGCACATACGCACAAGTGCATGCAGATATTCATTTTTTCCTCACTTTGCAAGTTCTTGATTTATGCATCAAACATGACATCAAGGGTGTACACCAGAAAGTGATAGGACGAAAAAAAATGACAAAAAGAACTGCTGAACAACAATCTGGCTATTGATGCCCTCTGTTCTTAGAAAGGTGCATGAAAAAGTTATGGTGCACAAGAGAGGCTTGGCCTTTGCCTTGATGAGCAGATTGTACAATAACGGTAAGCGCATAAAATACAACTACACAACTTTTATATTGAAGGCAGTGATTTTGGTTGGGTTTCTAAACGAACACCTATATGATCAGCGGGCTCAAATCTGTGCCTAAATGTATCTGGCATCTGGCTTTCCAGATACAGGTCCTCTCTCAGTGATCACTGATGCCCCATCCTTCCAAATCCACCTCAGATATTCAACCTGACCTGAATTCACTGATAGACTTCTGTCACTGAACACAAAAGACCTGAGGTAAAACAGAAAGCTGGATGCAGTTTTACTTTTTCGACATAGTTATGTGGTTATTTAAACTTGATTTTTGTTTTAATTTGGGACTGTGAGTTTTTTTTTTTTTTGAAAGGCTGAAAATTTGTTTCATGAATGGTGCTACATTTTTGTGAAGTTATAAATGCTGGTAGTTTAAAAAATCTGACTTTTATACCAGATTGTGATGCCATTTTATTTGAGAAGTTCAAAAATTGCACAGCTGTCACAATTTGAGCTTGTTCAATAAATACATTTCTAATTGCATTTGATTCATTTGTCATGACTGAGGTAGTGCAGGACCCAAATGCAGAGGACACAGGCAGGAACAGGTGAGGTAAATCCAAAAAAAGTTTTATTATTGCTGGACAAACTCAGAAGACACAAGACACACGAGGCTGGAGATGCAACACAAGGAACCAACAGGGAGTGACTGAACTAAACAGCATATATAAGGAGGGAGCTAATCAAGTAGACGAGACACACCTGGAGGGGATTAGTGCAGGACACAGGAGGAGGAACACAGGCATGGACTGGACACAAGGGGGCAGAACATGACATCATTGTAATATTTTAGTAAATATTTACTATCTGGGGCAAGAAGCTCTGTGACTGCTGGAGATAGGCACCAGCTCCCATACATATTCATATATATATATATATATATATATATATATATATATAGACACACATATATATATATATATATATATATATATATATATATATATATATATATATATATATATA
>SSNR01000064.1:199842-219504 GCA_006937965.1 Callopanchax toddi | reverse complement strand
TATATATTAGTGCTGTCAGATTTAACACGTTAATTACGTTAATTAATTTGGAAGACATAACGCGTTAAAAAAAATTAACGAAATTAACGCAACTTGTGTCTGAAGCAAGGCGGAGCGCTTGTCAGCATCAGATTTCCTGCAGCTCCCGTCGCAGCCCGTGTCCTCCATCCCACCCGCTCCTCAGATCTCATCACTTCACTCTCTTCACCTGTCTCCCCGGTAGACGAACTCAACTCTCCGCTCCTTCCACCGTGAAAACCAAAAGTAATCGGCGGTGAAACTGGTGAAACTCTAGCCTTTAAGGTTTATTCCTGCTCCTTTCTCACTGTACGGTCCGGTTCGGTTCAGTTCAGCAGTGAGCAGGTGTTACGGGTCCAGTCCCGGTCTGACACAGAGGTCCGAGTGGACGGAGGTGTCAGTTCGGCTCGGTACGAACCCAGACCCTACCCCTATCTGAAAAGTAAAACCAGTACCGGACCGAGGCGATCCCATTCCCACACTAATCTTTAAACAACAGAGACCTGAGTGACCCAGACCCCTCATTGAAAACAGACCGTGGGTCAGTTTGAACACTGCAAAAAATGATTCTCTCATAGTGTTACATGTTGGAAATCTTTTATTATTATTTTAAAACAATAACCTTCTGAAATTGTACATAAAATAAACAAATAGATTTATAAAGTACTGTATTTAGGGTCTGTCCAGTTTTAGTCAGGAATTTTTGTTTTTCAACTGTTTTGAACTGAAATGCAATTTAAATGCATTTTTCATCAATTATAAAAGCTTTAAAAATGATTTTTAAAAACATTTTGGCATATTTCTTGGATGGACATTGTAAACTGCATGTAATTTCTTTTTTCTGAAAAGAAGCAATTAAATGTGATTAATCACGATTAATTTCTTTCAAATTTGCGATTAATTAGTTAATTTATTTTAATCGACTGACAGCACTACTATATATATATATATATATATATATATATATATATATATATATATATATATATACACTGTATATATATATATATATATATATATGTGTCCATGCTTTGCAACTCAATGTGTGTTTGTTGTTAGTGTGTTAGTAAGTGGGAGGATATGTCAGTGCATCTGAATGCTAAGTCTAAGAAAAAGGAGTGACAGAGGCAACATTTGGGTCAACAATCTGCCTGTTTGTCAGAGTGAAGGGGTGTCTTTGAGGGCTCAACTGCGTTTTGCCCCATTAGCCACACATGCTAATTTACCTGTCAGTTTACAGCTAAGGAAAACTAAACTCTCCTCTTCTTCTGTCTCTCCTTTTTGATCTAACTACTGCTCTTTCTCTCATTACATTTTTGCTCAGCATCTTCCTCCGATTTCTAAATTGGAAGCATTCTCACATCAGTAGCTGCACTCTTTTCGGAAAAGTACCTGTTTGTCGCTCGTTAAAGAATCATAAAACACTGCATTTGAGTTAAATGTTTGTGCCTTTTTGCTATAGTGTACAGCTGCTGCTTCAGGCTTCTTGTGGATATCTTAGTTTGCAAAACATCTTTAAAAGTGCTTTAGGAAACTACTTGAAAGCCTTTTTCTAAGGAAAGACTTTCAGCCAAAGAAGTTGGCAAAACTTTGTATTTAGAAATGTCCACTAAACTAACATAGCTATTAATCATGTCTCTTCAATCTAAATCTCTCCTGAAGGACCTGTTTTGCTCCTAGATGGTGTTGACATCCATTTCATTTTAAAGCGGCTGTCTTTTTAGTGAAAAAAAAAAATACTAGAAAAGATGTATCACAGTTTCTGGATTAAAAAAGCTGCCTTTTCACTAAATTTGAATGCAGCATCAACATGACTCAACTTCTGAAGATTGTCTTTTTTTTCTATAAAATTCAGATCCTAGCTTCTGAACGGTCAGCCTGACAGCAAGAAGAACCTGTCATGAATGTTATGATTAGACAAACCTACATCTGAGATTTGATTGGTTGATTTTACTGTTGTTTAATACAGATCTCACTGACTCATTACTGTGCTATCTGCAGTCAATTTTACAGGGGGCTGACCCAGCACACAGCTGAAAAAACCCTTGTCTATGTCAGATTGTTTGTCATGCCTGACTTGTTCCCCTGGTTTTCAGCTCAGATTAGTTATCCCTTTATTTTAGTTTTGCAACTTTTTCCTTGGACTTTGCTTTAAATTAATACATCCTTTTTTCTTCACTTCATTCAATGTCTCCTGCTTCTCACCTGCACATTGGGTCCTCCACCACGCACCCTGACAACTTTAATAATATTACAGAATGTTTAAACAGTCTTAGAACTTATCAGGTCCTTTCTGAGGTCCTCGAGCACCCAGACGGTTTGCCACTGCACACTATCAAAGGTGTTCAATTTTTAACATTTCAAGGCCAGTTCACATTGCAGGATTTTAAATCGATTTTTGCCCCAATTTTCCTCTTTCAACAATCTTAAAGATGCGCCCGATTACCTTAATGGTTCTAAAGATAATCTTATTAGATAAACACGCCATGTGTGCTGAGTTAGAAGTGCTTTGGTCTGCTCGCAAAGCCAAGATTTCCAACATGTTGGATTGTCTTGACCCAACACTGCAGCGTGTGTGGTGTGTGTCTCCCCCCCCCCTGATGAGCAGCCTGTGGATTGTGAAGTGTAACCAATCAGAGAGCAAGTTGACAGAAACAAGCTGAGATGGGAATCCTACATCAAAACAGCTGTTTGTATTCATTGTTATACCTGGTAACAAAACTGTCATGAGTGCATTGTTTATAATAAAAATAAAAGCTGTCATGTTTGTTTACTCTGAAGTCATGCTTGATCTCAATAAGTTCTTCGAGATATTTCACATCTGACCTGGGAATGTCCGTGGGTGAATTCAGTTTGTGTGTGATGCGCTGTCTTTTCCATGTGACTGTACATCACAGTAGGAGCAGAACGGTCAAAATCCTTTTTTTTTATCACCGTGTGTGTGGTCTCTTATGATTTGAAATCAGCTGATAGTTTGAAAGTCCTCTAGTGTGAACCGGCCCTTAGTCTAATTTTAGAGGTCTAATTTTCACACTCAGCTTGTGTCACCCAATAGTTTCAACTATATTCTAGTAGTGAGTGCTATATGTTACTGAATTAATGCTATAGTGATAAAATATCACATGAACTTGTGTTAAACAGTCCTAATAGAGGACCGCACCGTGCTTGTTGGTTTCAATTTATTTCCTCATTCATTCCCGTTTTTTATTTATGAACCACAGAGATCAGTTGCTTTTATTTAATAAAAGAGTTTCATTAACCTTTTGTGAGTGAACATATACCTGATGGTGGGGAAGGAATTAAAGTCACTAATTCATATAACACACTTTGCTTTTCAGCTGTGCTCTTTTATCAGTGTGATTAATTCAACGTGTATTAGTTTAATGAATGTCTTTATATATTTATTATTCTGTTGTTTGTTGCCTTAATTGGAGGATGGCACAGTGATAACTATTAGTAAATTAAATAATGAATAACATGGAAGGAAATGAGCAGAAAATTGACAATAAAAGTACAGCTACAGTGGGCCCTAATGGTTTAGATTATTTCCAGACATTTGTATTTGCGGCAGCATGAATCTTAAAGAGCCTTGTATATCTCGTACCTATCATGTGGTCATGCAGCTGGTGCTTTGTTTTGCTTTGATTTATGACTTTCTTAAACTATTTACACTCCATGAGAAGTCAGAATGTAGCAGAAGCACTTCTTACATTAATAGGCATCTGCAGCAGAGCTGTAGACATTTGATCCATCTGCTTCTTTTATTCCAACAGTCTCCCACCAGTGTTATTACTGTCTGGAAATGTTTCATCTTATAAAAACTTTCCAACAGTGTAAGACAATTTGTTCTAGCAAACATATTGTTCTATAAAGTTTTTATACATTTTCAAATGTACAGTTTTGGGTTTGCTTATTTATTTATGTTTTTAGTTTAGTGTATATCACAGTGTAAAAAAAAAGCCCCAGGATTAAAACCACAAATGTTTTGTTGTACTATTCCTGTATTTTAATTGCTGGTTCCAGTTATATTGAAGTGTATATTGCAGGCTCCAGGTATAATGAAAACCTAATATTTTTCACTGTTTATTACAATATCTTCATTCACATTATTCTGTCAAAAATGTTGAAATATCCCCGTCAGACCACTTACACATGATGTTTTTTGGCAATAAGTGTTCTTTGTCCATCCCTTTCATCCTTGTGGGGACCTGTTCAGCTTGATGCAGCAGTGTCCTGATGACCAACAGTTTACAAGAGTACCCAGCTGCATCAAAATGGCGCACGGAGCTCCATGACGTCGCATGAACCTCCATGACGTCAATTACCGGAAGTGGGGGTTTTTTTACCCGGAAGTCACTTGACTTAGAGTCACGCCGCCTTCTTTTTAGAAAATTCTTTATTTAAAGTTACGAAAAACTTATTCAAAGATATTCTAAAACAGAGAAAGAGCTTTGAATACAAGTAAATGTATTTATGTGCGTTCAAACTGCATCAAATTCCCGGAAGTTACATCACTGACAGCACAATTCATGTGACTTAAAGTCACGCCTTGTCTTTCTTACAAAATAATTTGACAGTTGCAGAAAACGTATCCAAACATGTTCCAAAAACTAGGAAAGAGCTGTGTGATGTTTTTCTGCATTCAAGCTAGATCAAATATATACTTAGCATACAGTAGAAAAACCAATCACGTAATTTTTATTGCTAATACAGCAATATGTACATTTGTAAATTTTATGTATAGTTTTTTTTTTTTGTAAACTCACTTCCTAATTATTTTATTGCAGGACTCACCATAGCCTACTGTTTATGTTTCTGTAACTTTTTGTACAGGTGTTGCTCATAAAATTCTATTCAAAAAGTGAAATTTTGTATATTATCTTTTATGTATTTTTATTTACCTTTACTCTTTTTATCTTCAATTTTTATGTATTTTATCCACCATGACATGGCACCTCAAACCATCACTGACTGTGGAAACATCACACAGGACCTCAACCAACGTGGATTCTGTGACTCTCCTCTCTTCCTCCAGAGTGTGGGACCTTGATTTCCAAAGTAAATGCAAAATTTAATTTTATCAGAGAACACAACTTTGGATCACTCAGCAGCAGTCCAGTCCTTCTTGTCCTTATAAGAATGATACTAGCAATATTGATAATCCAAAAAAGGGTTTTAAATAAAGGCATACACAAGAAGACCGATGGTTTGAGAGATGAGTTAAAGAAGCCATCTATGTCAAATGTGAAAAAACAACTTTAAACAGAGGACTCAGATTTAATCTTTCCAGCACCCATCAGTCTGCTCTGAACTTAATTCCCAGACAATTCACGCCTTCCATCTAATCAATACAACTCGACAGGTCTCCAGTTGAATACAGTGGAGCGAACACCTTCTCAGGAGGCAGGAAGGTGTGTCACAGACAGAGGAAGATGAGCACAGTTTATAAGATTCTCTCTCTGCTACAGACAGAATTGACAAAGTTACTCGGATGAGCAGCGAAACGGAAAGAAAGAAGAAGGAACCAAATAAGTCCAGTTGCCTTTATTTAAAACCCTTTTTGGGATTATCATGACCTGGATGACTGAGAACCTTCACCAGCAAATATTGATAATATGACAAGAAATCTTTTTGGCAATAAACTTTATTAATCCACATTAAAAAACACAGTATCACATTGTACACCTCAGATTTACACTTCTCCTCTGGACATAATGACTTCGGCTCGAAGCCTCGTTAGTCCTTCCTCCTGGAGGATGGTAATCAGGATCTGCAAAACATCGTAAAAGATCCAATCACGCCTTTTTTTTGGCAACAAAGAATGCACTGGTTTGTTTTGTACCATTTCAAAAGAATATTGACCACAAAGACCAAATCAAATCTTACCTCTGGGAGCATCACATCAAAGACGAAGTCTAAGAGAGCCACCTCCCCCTTTTTGATCCTGGCTCCCAAACCCGTCACCTCTTCAATGCTCTTAAGTAGCTCAAAGATCTGATGAAATAGGAATAACAATTTTAAATTACCACACAAACATATATTATTATGTCCTTTCACAAAAAGGACAATGGAAGTGGCTGGTATCTCTACAGGTCAAATTGCACCTGCAGATTAAGGTTTCTGTAAACAAAAAATTATTTATGTTAAAAATTTGCAATATTGGGACGTTTGGAAAAAAATAAAAACTAATACAAAAATATGAAAGACTTACACCAACACAATAACACAAAACAAATAAGTTGTGGATACATGTTCAACTATAAGATCTGAATCAGACACTTTTCACCAACATACCCTGGAAATGCACTGCGTTCTCTGTGTGGTTCATCAAGTGCCTCTGATCACATCATCACTTGATGTGAAGAAACTGGGGTAGAGAGGACACCCAAACCCAGACAACAGCAGTTTTCGCTGGAGGAAGGCAGCCTCTTTTACAATCGAGATATGCATCTGCAAAACACGACAAGATCAGTAAATATTGGTATGTAATAAAATCTGATAGGTTGTACATTGATAATGTTTTACCTATAAGTAAAATACAGTAGGACAAAGTACAGCTGTCTCCAGTATCCACAGAACTAAAATGTCTTAAACCATTTTAATTTAATCCATTAATGACATAGAATGCTAAACTATTTTAATTTCTGGTAAACTATGTTGTCTAAGGGCTAGCTTCAGCTGTAATATTACATTCCTATACATCCCATAAAGCATTAAAAAGATATTGTTCACATGATTGCTCATTGTTAAGAAAAACTTTGCACCTCATATATGTTAGAATACAAACAACAGGAAGATAGAGTTGTTAAAGAAAAACAAGTTTTATTTGACAACTGAATCAGTTAAAACAATATCTGACTAAGATATAGCTACTAAAGCTTAATCAATGATTCTTGTACTTCCTGGACTCCTTTCTCATTGAGAGTTCTCCATAAGATTAAAACGAGGAAGCCCGACGGAACTTGAAATGTTTTGATAAATAAAAGATGAGTAGTTGGTAAGGTTTTATTTCATTAAAATGTATACTTTGTACTGGCGTGAATAACTTCTGTTTCTGGCAATGTATTTGTATTTGCATTTTAAACTTATTTAAATATCCCCGTGTCTGTTAGTTATAATCTGACTTGACCTATAAAGTTTGAAAAGCATTACGAAAAATAACCCTTTGTTTGTGATTAAAAGGAAACATTCAAAAGTCCGGGTTAGCTTACTTTTGAATCATTCAGAGAGAAAAACTCTGCGGAGAAACGAGAAAAAGAAACTCCATTTACCTCTACTCATATAAAGATATAACTTATATATAAGCTACTTACGTTCATTTTGTCTCCACAGCAAAGATTTCGGATAGAAAAACTTTCGGGCGCGCTTTATTGGCTACTACGGTCACGGGACTTCCGGGTCACGGGACTTCCGGGTCAAACGATCACTTCCGGTAATTGACGTCATGGAGGTTCAGGCGACGTCATGGAGCTCCGTGCGCCATTTTGATGCAGCTGGGTGCCTCTCACAGTTTATGGTCCAGTGGGTGGTGACAGTTGAAGAATTGGTGTTGATCTGTGTGGTTTTTCTGTGGAATTCAGTGGTGAAGCTTCCAACTTTTTCCATGTGTACCTGGCAGCCCAAAACAGAAAGCTTGTTCTTATTCACATCTTCTCTAGTAAATTTGATGTTCACTTTACAAGGTTCATGTCTTCTTTCTCAGTTTTCAGACGTGGTAGACATTTGTTACATTTTTATTACTTTTTAACTTGTAGACTTGTTTTGATTGCTGGCTGCAGTCTTCATCAGAAGTGTTACAGGTGTTGGCGTGATGTCATCATCAGCTGTTTTTCTTATGGGGGTGTCCAACCCAGCAGACCTGACAGGGCGGTTAGGTTGGCCACGCCCATCTCTGCTGATGGTCTCCAGAGGAAGAAACCAGGTGTGAAAGAGGTGATAGGCCACCTTGTCTTGGTTGACTGTTCAATGGACTCATTTGTTGATCTTGAAGGCCTCCCTGATCCAAATAAAAATTCATTCATTCATTCATTCATTCATTCATTCATTCATTCATTCATTCATTCATTCATTCATTCATTCATTCAGCAATGTTATAGGTAACAGAGTTGATGCTGTTGCTTCTGGGTCTAAATGGTGCCCCTTCCTTATTTACCTATTTCAGATCTGAAGACGACTCTTGGATGAGAGGTGACACATCTTCAAGAAACAATAAAAGTCCAGTTGACATTTTTTAACATCAACTAATGTGATCATGGGATCATTGGGCAGCAGTAGCTCAGTTGGTAGAGCAGTCAACCGGAGGGTCGTTGGTGTGTGTGAATGTGTGTGAGTGGGGGACTGACTGTAGCGTGAAGCACTTTGGGAGTCTTTGGACTTAGCAAGTACAGGCCATTTACCCTTTTACTATAATGTCCATTTACCCTTTTACTATAATGTCCATTTACCATTTTACTATAAAGTCCATTTACCATTTTACTATAATGTCCATTTACCATTTTACTATAATGTCCATTTACCATTTTACTATAATGTCCATTTACCATTTTACTATACTGTCCTGGATTACTAAGAATCCACACTAATGTATAATCTAATAAACAACCTAATGCAGGCCGTTAGAGAGGCTAATAGCCAGGCTAATTAGCCTGCCAAACTCCATATGTTCTTTGAGGGAGGAGATGAAAACAGGAGAAAATAATTACTATTGGTGCACTAAAACACATTCGATTTAGAAAAAAGGAGTACTTTTAAATTTTAACCATGACCTTAAATTTGAATACAAACTGAATGTCAGTAACTGATGATGACCAGATTTTAAATCAGTGTCATTAGTGCTCAATTACCTGACAGCAATATTAAACAGAGTGACTGTCAACACGTTCATGTGATCTTCCTTTATCTCTTTTTGTGCATCTAAATCCAAATTACTATAAATACATATTTTATTAAATATTATTACATTATTATGCCTTCATGATCATCATTATTATAGTACTAGAAATAGCCTTTCTGGTGCTTAAATGTAAGCAAATTGATACTTTTTTTTTCATTTATAATTTTGTTTTAATACTATAATACCATGTTTAGTTTTTAGTAGCAGAATTGGAACCTAAATGTTACATAGAGTCTGTTCAGTCATCTCTGTGGGACATATAAACAAGAACCGCTTGAAGGCATGCTGTGTAACAGGAATGAATGAATTAATGCAAATATGTCTTTATTGTCTGGTGTGTCCCTAACCTGCTCCCTATGAACACCTGCAATGAAAACTGTGATTACTGTGACCTTTTACTATTTCATTGTACTTTTTGTTAGGGTTTTAAATCTAGCTGTGAACTGTGTGAAGAAAAGCAGGGTCATAATAGGCATGATCTTAGCTATATCAACTCTCTCAGAGCAGCTAATAAGGTCCAGCATATATTTGTTTTAAATGCCAACAGACTACACTGTAGGCTTGGGGCAGACACCCCAAATCTCTTGAACTTAATTGGCTGAAAGAATACATAAGTGGCAAACAGTGTCACTGGTGGATGAGGCAGAAAGTGACTATTTTTCTAAAACAATGTGAAAGGCTTTTAGTTTCTCTATTGCAGAAGTGAGATAATAGGATTTGTTTGCCAGACTAAACACTGCAACATGTCCAGCTGAATGTTAGCCAAAGATAAAGACAAACTAAATAAATAGAGCCTTAGCAGAGCAGCTTCTTAGACGTAATAAGTGTGGTTATTGAAACATTTCTCATGACTGAGATTAGATAAAAGCAGAGACAAGTATAATGAAAAAGAATGAAATCTGAAGTCAATTTTTTACCACTTTCTATTACTAAACCCCGCTCCAACACTGCAGCTGCCTGTTAGATGCGGGAACAGCATGTTACCCTGATGCATGAACTTCATTTGATATTCTGTGTTCTACTCAGTAGGGCGCAACAATGATTGCACTAATGGATAAAATTTTCAAGCTATTCATACAGACAAAAGCCATTTTCACATGCACGCTTCAGCCCTGGACTTTTTCCAGATAACACCAGGCATATCTAAATGTGCAAATATTCAAATCATTCGAATTGGACATTAAGTTGACTTAAGCCCACCGGTTCCTTTGTGCAAAAAAAAATTGTGATGTCTGATTGAGCTCATGGAAATATAGAGCAGGTAATTGTCTCTGCTGCCTTTTGCACGCTTTAAGCAGGTAGTACCAAATTATACAGAATATTCTCTGCAGAAAGATCAAACCTTATGCATGAACTTATTTGGTTCTGGACAATCTTCAAACCAGAAAATATGTCTAGAGGGTGTGTTATTTTGGGTTTTTTTGTTTTGTTTTGTTTTTACCAATGAGGTTAGTGCTGGACCTGGGCTGGTACTAAAGCTAGAGCCATTATGTTATTTAAGGGTCTTCGGATCCTCCTCCTGTTCTATTCTGTTTTTTTTTTTTTTTTTGTAGATCACAGAGCAGATAGTTTATCTATCACAGGCTTTGTCTTGTTATTCCTGCAAACACATGTCTTAAAATCACCATTTGAACACTGTTTGAAACCGTTTGTGTTTGTGAACGTTCTTTACTGATCTCCAATGCGTTTTTATTAAACAGCATTGTGAATTAGAGCTGCTCCCAGCAGTTCAAGCATGATTTATAAACACCAGCTGGTGATAATGGAAGAGCCAATGATCTTTATAAAGTGTATTTCAAACTGTGTTTATTAATTTAGTTGAAACAGCAACTATAAAAGGATTCCACACGCTATATTAAACTGTTATCTGTAGTTAAAAAACACAAACACAGAAAGTGGAGTATTTTATCCTAAATTTATCAGAGCAAGAAAGTAACTTTTTTTTACTGGTCATTGGTCTTCTTGAGCCCTTTACCTAATCCTAAGGAAAGCCATAGATTTGGTGCTAGTGCCAGAGCTTTTGGTGATGGAAACAGATCACTTGTACCTGGTGTTATGATCTGCAGTTCTGGGCACAGGTGTGTGTGTTTTTGGAGTTTGGGTGTGTCAGGCTGCCTTAGCTATAGTCCATCAGTGGCTAATCAGGAGGGTTTATAGGTTGTACGGAGACCAAAGACAGATGCCGGATTGTCCTGCTATTTACAGCGCAAGACCTCTACTAAGAACCAGTGCCTCAGTTCTGGTCATTAAACTACCAGCAGCCGTCTACCTGAGACCCCCACTCGCCCGCCTTTTTGTCCTCCTGGATGGCTCCTGGTCCTAGCCCTCTGCTCTTCAGCGTAGTCACCCTGCTACTAACCATTGGAAACCCTAATACCACCTGCCAATTAGGCTTGGGCAGTATTATGGTAATGCTGTATATGGCTGGTGTCTAAAAACGGTATCCATTTCAGTACCGTCATGAAAAAAATGCACGGTCAGGGCTGGACTGCCGGTGAGCCGATGGTAACTTTGGGCTGGGCCGGTCCGATCACGCAGCCCGCAATCTGAGCGGCTCGTTTTAATCAGCACTCCCTTATTGCGGTGCAAGCTCGGGCGGTGAATGTCTCACTTCAGACCAATATTTTAAAAAAATGTACATATAAATATGACAGTATTTTTTGTGTCCAGGCCTCTGACTGCAGCTTGCTCCAGAGTCTTGGTTCTGAAAACATGACATCTGGTAGACTGAAAATCCAGATTATAAAGAAATAGATTGCAACAGATTATATCTGTTGTGTTTCTTTTTAATTAAAAGGATTACACTTGGAAAAAGTGAGTAGAACTTACATCCTGTGGTGTGTGACAGGTACACGTGCTTGCACCGAGATCCTCATGTTTCTAGAGCAGACCTGCAGTAATCCCAGGGAGCAAATAACTCTGCGATGATTCAACAACTCATTATTGTCACTGGACTACCTGCTCCGACTGACTTAGATGAATCATACATCTTTGTCTGTTTACTGACAAATCACCACAGTTGGGTCTTGAAGCCCTATGGGTCTAGCATTGCCAGGGAAGTGGGTGGCATATTGCACCCAGCAGGATGGCTCCGATGTAGGCCTGCTCATCAGAGGGATTTGGCCAGCTTGGATTAGCTCAGTAGGGTGAAAGCAAACGGGATGACTGGGAGTGGAAAGCAGAGCATATCAATCTTTGCTTAGTACATGGACACCTGAGAAAGAGCCGCTGAGAAACATAGTGAGACTCGATCTCAGCATAGTGAGCAATACAAATCCCTTCTCTCTCTATCATTTACTAGAAACTGAGGAAAGAAGAGCCAAACTAATCAGCAAGAAATTATATTTTAGATATCACATTATCTTTTGAAATTGTTTTTTTTCTCCATCTTACACTTTTGGATTTCTTCCTACTGCATTTAATAACAAGCATTAACTTTTGAGCGAGGCCGTGTGAATATTCATTCAAATACCCATAATGAGATAAACACATCTCCTGACTCCACAGTTGCACTAATTAAGCAGGCTTTTTGCCTTTGCTCTCAAACCTCGTACACAGCTCAAAGGCATGTCACCACAGCAATGGCAGTTGGGTATTCTCGAGCCAAAAATAAACAAGTAAGTTGAAATGGTAATAAAATACACACAAAAAAATAAATAAATTGGAAAAAAAAGGCAGAGCCAGTTGCTTCTGACAGACTGCTGAGGAAACTTGCCTTTATTCTCTTCTCAAGCTGGCCCATTCAATATGAATTGTGGATCTTTTCCAAAAGTTTATTACCAAATTTCAGATGGAAAGCCTATTCATTTTTCTGACACCAAAGAGGGCCAAGAAAATGAATCAGGATCTGGACAAATTGGCGTGCCTCACACAAGCACAGTGGGCAGAATTTCTCAAATGTACAAGTTGTGTCCTCTTTCAGCTAAGACTTACTCTGAAAGCTATAAAAATCTCACATATTCATAGTGCATATTGCTGAAAATGTACTTTTTTTACAGTTCAATTCAAGCCATTATGCAAAGAAAATGATTAAGTTAGAAGTGTGTTCCCTTTGAACTCCAGTAATAAGATTTTGTGCTATTAGAGAAGACTGCAAAGAGACAGAAGAACGTAAGTGGGGGGCGATAAGGTGTCATTCTGTGAGGTGTATTTGCAGCGTCAGGTTATTAAAGCCCACATTCCTTTATCCAAACTTTGCATTAATAATCTTTTCTTCATCCATCTGTTTTCTTCCATTTATCCAAGGTCAGGGGGTAGAAGGAATAGGTCCAGAAGAGAAGGCAGCCATCCCTCTCCCCAGCAACACTCCAGTTCCTCAGGGGGATCCCAAAACTTTTTCAAGCCAGAAAGAATAAAGAATCCCTCCAGTGAGTTCTGGGTTTTTCCTGGGGTCTCCTCCCAGTGACATGCCCCAAAATACCTAAAGTGGATGGCAAGCTAGATGCATCCTCGTCAGATACTCAGATCAACTCAACTGACCCATTTGGATGTGGAGGAGCAGCAGCTCTACTCCAAGCTCCCCCTGTATGATGTAGCTTATGACCTTATCTCTGAGGCTGAGCCTGGCCATTGTACAGCAGAAGCGTATTAACGTCGCTGGTTTCCAGGATGTTGTTTATTTATTTATAAATCTATATTTTTCCAGGAATATCCCATTGAGATTCAGAATCTCTCGTTCAAGGGAGTCCTGGAACGTACAATTTATAACCCTATATGGCATGTTGTGATCTGTGGGGGAAAACAGGGTACCCGGAGGAAACCCACGCATGCATGGGGAGAACGTGCTAACTCCATGCAGAAAGGCCACAACCAGGATTTGAACTTGCAACCTTCTTGCTTTGAGGCAACAGTGCTAATAACTGCACCACCATGCAGCCAAATTTGGTCAGAGTCCAAATCTTGTGACCATATTTAAGACTGACCAGCTTATCAAGAGGTTTTCCTCATGGCTCAGTTCTCATTTTTAAAACAACCAGAGAAAGCAAAGCCATCATTACGGCAAAAGCAGTTCTTCTCATACTATATCCTACCATCACTTATGAACAAAACCCTAAGATATTTGAACTCTTTCACTTAAGACCAGAAGAAGAATTCCACTTCTTTTTCAGTCAAGATTTATGGCCTCAGATTCAAAGGAGTGGACTCAGATTTTCCTGCAGCAAAGACTGGTAAATCGGAAGGGATTCACCCATTGTAGAGGAAAAGTACGCTAATGTTTTAAAAGATATAGTTGAAAAACTAAAATAATTTCACATATAAGCGTTTATTAAACACAAAGGAAGAAAAGTTACTACAGGCTTTAGAAAGCCCAATGTTCTTTCATCCGTCATGCTCACAAGGTCTGTGCCCTTAAGCAAACCCTCTTAGTGCCACCTATAGTAACTGCTTTACACTCAGCGCAAATCAGGATAACAAATTACATACAAAGCAACATAAGTTTCCAGTCAGGCTGTTTACCCAGAAGTGAGAGAAGTGGCACCCAGGGAAGCAGGGTGGGCCCAGGCTAATTCCAAGCACAAATCAGCTTGCAACCATCAATAATTCATGTGAAAGTCTTTGAAAAGTAAACACTGCTTAGCCCATTAAGAATCCAGATTGTCCCACTGCTGCAAAGGCACAATTACTGCACTCCACCTAACATTGCGTACGGAAGATCTGTAGCTTGTGCTCTATATGGAAATCCAATGCTCATTAGAGCAGGTGGAAGCATTTGCAGACCTGTAGGCAGTCTTACCTGGTGAAACATGAGCATGGAACTGACATTAAAGATGGAAAAGGAAGGCAATTAGAGTGACAGCCAGTGCTGAGATGTGTCAAGTTTTGTAGATTATTCTTCCATGTCAGCTTTGTTTCTGTGCAGTTCAGACAAATAGGGAACTTACACCCTATTCACTCAAATGCACATAACTGAAAGCCTAAAGAGGGTCATACGCTCGCTGTAACAGTTCAGTTTTCTCCCCCTTTGCTGCAGCAGTTTCACATCGACTTTCCCTCTCTCAGGCCATTTTTCCTGCCTTGTCTCTTGTCAATGTCTGTTTATGATTCAGAGGCTGAGGTGAGTTGCTGAGTGTATGTTGTGTTTACTTAGCAGTTTTACAATTTTCTGTCCTCAGCACTGCAATGCCCACCTGAGCAATGCAAGACTGAGTGACGGAGTGGTCTTTGTTTTTGTCTATAATGCTATGGTCTGCTTGCCTGTCTGTATTTCTCCTGTCTTTTTTGTGCTTTTTTCCTTTTCATCTCTGAATACTCCTCAAACAGTGTCTCTCTGAGAGACGAAAAACATCCGTAATCATCCTCCAGAGAGTTGGGTTTCTTTTCTTTTTTTTTCCTATCTTTTCTGCACAAAGTTTTAGATATGTGGTTTATTGATAACATACTTTTGTTTCCAGTAATACAGTTTCAGATGAACTTTTTTGAACAACTTTTGCATTAGTTTTTTCTTGATACTCTGTTTTGACACTATTCATTTTTTTCTATGCACATCTTGTGAAAAAGATGATCAAATAAGATTTCTTGTGGAGTTAAACCTGAAGGCAGTCATTTTAGATTTTAAATAGGACTTAGGAAAGGTCTTTTGTGGTTTTCTGTTTTGAAGATTAGGGCCTTTTTAAAACACATTACAATATTGAGAGTGAGGTAATTGCTGTGCAGGGCAAAGTTGCTAGCCCAGTTGCCTGTTGCAGTAATAAGGTTGCAAGTTTGATTCCAAGCTGTGGCATCTGGTGTGGAGATTGTGTTTTCTACACATGCATGCATTAATTTCCTCTAGGTACTCTGGGTTTGAATCAAAAACATTAATGTTAGGTTAATTGGTGACTCTAAATTGACCTTAGGTGTGAGTGAGAGTCCACACCTGGCCCTGTGTTAAACTGGCAGCCTGTCCAGAGCGTCCACCGCCTCTCATCTGGTGACTCTTAGAGATTTTCACCAGCTACCTGAAACCCTGAAGAGGTTCAGAAATGGATGACTAGTGACCCCACTAGTGGCACAACTGCTTCAGACAACATTTCTTCTGGGATCTGTGGGAGACTCAAACCAACCCACCATGATAAGATGGGGATTCATGTTGATATGAACCAGCTGAGATGAATTGGGCATCTGGTAAGGATGTCTTCTGGAGTCCTTCCATGAGAGGTATTCCAGACATTCCCTTTCCAGAAGAGAGCTCAGGGCAGACCCAGGTCTCGATGGAGAGATTAAATCTCTCAGCTGGCCTAGGAACATCTTGGAGTCCCTCTGGATGAGCGAGAGGAGGAAGCTGGAGAAAGAGACTTCTAACACCCCCCACCGTGACCCAGTTCCAGATAAAAGATGGATGCAATGTAGTGTTAGAATGTGGTGGGGCAGAAGAATTGGTTCCAAACCTTTCAAGGGGCAAATTTGATGCACACATTTCTGTGAGCACACAGTTGAAGATTCACATGCTCATTTCTGCCTGTTTGACTTACCTTCATGTGCATGCTCAACCTGAGAACGGATGCTCTTTCTCTCATTTTGTGGGGATTTTTGTGTTTTATCACCTTGAACCAGGAGACCAATTAAAGTCATTGAGCAGCAACAGAGGACTTGAGCTGCTCTAAGAACTCATGTCTGTCTTAGAACAGTTACAAAAATGTTTTATCCATTTCTTCCTCCTTCTTCTTTTCCTCCTTCTCCTCCTCCTTTCTCCTCCCTCCCCTTTCTGCTTCCTCATTTCCTCCTCTTTGTTCTCTTTCCTACATCTCTTCCTGCCTCCTCACCATTTTCCTCTTACTCATTTCAGCAATTAAAATATTTCTGCCAACACTTAAAATATTTGTGACAGTTCAGCTTAGTTTCACACTTTTAAAGAAAAATTTTACTTAATTAAATTTGTGACTTTCGAGTTAGGAGTTCAGAACTTGAAGCTTCATGTTTTTATGTTTTTTTGCTTCTTAGAATCTTATTTAGGACAGTTACTGGATTTTAAGGAATTTTTCAGCTTAAATTTGAAGTCATTCAGTAGCACAGAGTTTGTCTTGCAGATGGAGGGTTGTCGGTTCAAATTCCAGCTCAGGTTAGATCATAGAACTTACCACCATCAGTGTATGAATGGGTGAATTACTGACTGTAATGTAAAGTGCTTTGTAGTCCATGACTTAGAGGAACATTCTACAAATGTGGACTAATTGACGGTTCAGCTAATGACAGCTTAGCTTCAGAAGGCAAATGTTATTTTTTCTAGTAATTTTAGTGTGGTTTTTTTCACATCCATTAAACTCTCAGTCACCAGGGGCTGAATAGCAGTGTCCACCAGGCAGAAAGCCAGATTAACCTATTAGAAGGTTAATGCGGTTGGTCTTTGGTGTGGTTTAGAGTTTCCAGTACTCCTGTTTGGGATATGAGATTTCTGACTTTCTAGTTAATACATTATATTTAAACAAATCATAAAATAACTGAAATCTGCTGATGTCTTTTCACTTTTACTGTATGTTGCTTAAAGTGAATGTTGTGATGCTTGTTCAAAACCCTTTTTTTAAATTCCAGTTTTGCTGGTAGAAATACAGAACATAGCTGCACGGGTTCAGTACAGTTTGAGGTTCTCCCAGTGGGTGTTATTATTATTGTGTGGTTTTCCTGCAGCCATCCACACTAATGCTCTTTTTGCCACTGATGCTTGACTGTGCTCCAGGGCTTTGTTATTGTATGGAGGCAAGAGATGTCATATTCTGTTACAAAATAAGGCACAGACATGAACTCCTTCTTTCCTTTTTGCATTCCTCCCCTCCCTTAAGCCTCCTTCTGCTCCCTCCTCCTTGTCATGGAGATGGAATGGATCTCGCCCCGTAGTGTCTGCTCAGTAGGTAATAACTCGCTGTTCAGGCTCAGATAAAGAGCTCTATTCATTTAAGTGGCTGCTCCCCGTTTACACACAAGTGACACCTATCCCCTGGGAGAGCACCAGGGAACTACAGGGTTGGAGCTACAGGCGTAGCCTTCACCAACCTCCATTTCCTCCCTTGGAGCCTAACCCCCATGTATGTATCAGTTCACTGAACTTCTTGTGATTTTCATCTTTTTTTCTCACTAATTCTCATATTTTCCCCTGGCTACCTTTCAATAAACTAACTCACTGCCTATATTATCACACTCAGATGCACCTATGTGCTTTCTGTCGCCCTTACCCTTCTCATCAGTTGTTAAGCGGGATTTATCCTCACATTCTATGATATTCTCTTTGCCATTCGTATCTTTATCATTAGCTTTGATTGTCTTCTCCGTATCCATGTGGCCTTTCTGGGCCTTTGTCTGCTATCTGTCTCGTCAGGGTGTCTGTGAAGTCCCTGAGCTTCGGGAGTCACTGATGTGTGCACCGGTCAGCAGTACTCACGTGTAATGTGTAGATCATTCATCCTCTGGACAGGTATGTAATAGAGGCGGGACAAAAGGGGAAAAAAAGGTGGGACAGTGGGAGATCTCAGGAGGTATGAGAATCAATTTCATCGGGAATCACCGGAGCAAAGAAGCAGAACCAGACCCTGTCTTTTCTTTTCCTCTCTTGCTCTCTCCGTCTTCATTTCCCCCAACCTCCTATCTCATTCCTCACTGGCTGCTCCTACTGATCAGCTCACAATACACTCCAGCGTTATGCTAGCCAAGCTGCAGGATAAATCCCTACACAAATTAGAACACAGAAGCCATTATTTTAGTCAACCCCTTTTGTTGGCTCCTGCAAGAAAAAAAAGAGCATTAGTCTGTTCCAAACTACAGAACAAAGGAAACCACTCTTTTCTTCCTTCAACCATTTTTCACAGGGCACAGTGGTGCATCAGAGAAAAGGACAGGGCAGGTAAAGAAAAAAATCCCACAGAGATTGCTGCAGCAGCTCTGCTAAAGCTGGTCATGACCAAAAGAACCGTCACATTAATGCAGGAGAGCAGGCTGACACCAACAGCTTTAACTTTGTGTGCTGGGTTTTTAAAGCCACCTGTTAAATGGGGCATTGAAATCAGCCCAACGTAGATGCGCCTTGTACCTGTAGTGGAGATGTGCATGTTAATGTCTTTAATAGTCTAACCATCAAGCACAGGTTCCACGTCATAAACTGAAATGAACGACTAACGGCTAAATAACACACACCATTTGACCTGGCACATTGGGCGAAACAATGTGGGAGACAAGAAAAATTGCCCATCAGTCAAAA
Source organism: Callopanchax toddi (assembly GCA_006937965.1). Taxonomy (NCBI): domain Eukaryota; kingdom Metazoa; phylum Chordata; class Actinopteri; order Cyprinodontiformes; family Nothobranchiidae; genus Callopanchax; species Callopanchax toddi. The sequence goes on along the minus strand of SSNR01000064.1, from coordinate 200,428 downwards.
GCGTGGATGGTCAAGAGCTCTCATCGTGCAGTAGTAATGTTCAGTGGATTGATTCTAGAATGATGAGGTAGTGTAAAATGCTGCAGCTCACACATTAATGGCTTTTTTATTTTAATTATAGTGCCCATAAGTTTTGTTTCAGCAGATGTTAGTATTTCTACACGTCTGCAAAGGAGTGCCTGCCTTCTGTGATATTTCTTATTTAGAAAGAACACAGGTGAGCTCCAGACTGAATGTGCAAGGAATGAGAGGAGAGAAAGATGGATGCAAACACATGGAAAACCAAGGGAGGTTCTGCCAAGTAGGTTCTCCACTTTACCAGCGCAGAAATGATGCATATCTCCACAGTATGCCCTTTAATTGGTGCTATTAATATCAGTTAAAGTTTTAATACCTATTTATTAAAACTTTAAACTTGTTTCAGAGGCCTAATGTGAATAGAATTATGAATCTCAGGGGCTGTGCTCTATAAAAAGCCTCATTCATACATTATTAATGCCCCAGCACTTCATCTGCAAGATCTCACTCCTACAAGATTTGTAAAAAAAAAAAAAAAAAAAAAAAAAAAGAAAAATCGCCCAAAGGT
>SSNR01000064.1:189718-199832 GCA_006937965.1 Callopanchax toddi | reverse complement strand
AAAAAAAAAAAAAAAAAAAAAAGAAAAGAAAAATCGCCCAAAGGTCTGACATTAGGATGGATTTTCATCATTAAATACTCTACACGAGCACGCCGTATTTCTTGAATAATTTAGTTAAGTCTGTAAACATCACCTCCACGATGCAAGAAGTTGAAGCAGTGTCTTGAATCTACTACTAAGTGCTTGTGGAACTTGACAGATGATCTTTAGTCTAAACTTGTCATGTATAAAATGTAAATAGAGTGTGGGGGCAGATCATGAGGAATCCTAATGCACACGGCTGCCTAATTTGTCTGTTTATATCAATAAAACCCTTTTCGATGTCAGATAATCTGTGAAAGTCTTGCGCGTTTATCTGGAGCTAAATTATGAGAGAAACATTTTAATAAGGCACGCATCCAGTTAGCCCTTGTTTTTTGTGTTAATTGTGACTCAGATATTTGAAATGTTCATCTCTGAAATACTGTCACATCCTGTGCCCCCTGTCACCATCTAGTGTTCTCCTAGTGTCTTGTTTTGTGCCATGTCTAACCCTCTGCCTTCCTTGTCTCCCACAGGTGAATCCTATTGTAATCCTGCCACCTGTGTCTCGTCTCGTGATCACCTCCCTCTGTGTATATAAGCGTGCCTGTCTCGTCTGTGTTTGTCGGTTCCTCATCGTAGTCATAGTCTCCGTTCCTGTGTCTCGTCATCGTAATAAATACTTTGGATTACATCTGCGCTTGGGTCCTCTCTACTACTGCAAATCATGACAAATGTGTTGTTTTGTATCACTGCTTTACTATTACTCTTACACCATAATGGTGGAACATTTCAGGTTCCTAAATATATACTTTTATATTGTTTTTAAGCAATGGGACTCAGTCTGTATACAGTAAGTTGCTGTTTTTCATTTAATATAATGATCACATTCATTTACTGTATTTCCAGGTTCTCATTACATCCTCTCTTCATTTCAAATGGAAATCACACCTGCATCTCCATCCTCCATGCTCCATCTCCTCTGTTCTTTCTTATGTATGCTCAACACAAGCCCCTTGTGCGCCCTTCTCCTCACAGTGGTCCCCTGCACCTCCATCTTTACCTCATGGATTCACATGGAGAGTGCGAAATGAAGCTTGTATAATTAAATATTAACAGCCTGCTGATGAGGGGATTGAGCGTGAGGGTGGGAGAAGGAGCACACCGCTGAATCCTCTGCCCTACTTCCCACAGCTAATGTCCACTGGGAGTTATTCATGTAGCAGCTAACCTGCGCTGGCACCCAAGAAGGCACAGGGGGAGCAGCGAGCGTGTGCCAAAGTGGCACCAAGTGATCCAAGGTCAATCAACATTAATATAATTTCTATTGGGGTGGTGGAATTCCTGCGTGGAGCATAGCTTTTATTATTAATCAGCCTGTCAGATGCTGTTCATATCTGCTGGGATACGAGGGTTCTAATGGGAAGGGGGTGCTGTATTTAGTAGGGATGTGGAGATTCACCGATTTGAACAGGTGGTCCGATAATGACGTGTAAAATCCAACTGGACCGGTAGCTTCAGCGAGCATCGGCTCAGCTGACTCCTAAATGCGCAACGTATCTCTCTCTCTTGTCTCCCATCGGTGAAAATGATGGTTGCATCGATTAGTTCAGTGGTGTCCAGCCTTTTTCATCTCACGAGCTACTTTTATACTGAGCAGCTCCACACGGGTGGAGCTGCAGGTGCTGCAAACGCTGTGTGTGAGCTCGTGTGCGTTTGTGTGTCCGCCACCGAGTCAGCGCTTGTTCACGTGACGTTTAACGGAGGTTTCGTAGCTCAACTGCTGTCCTTGTAACTCGTTCCCCAGAAGGGCGTAGGAGAAAACTGTCCTGCTATTTAACAGCAACGACTCCGAGTTCAACCGGTTGATCAGTTTATTGTTTATCTGTTTTGTCCTCGTTTTGTTGAGCGCATCACCAGTAAAACTACGGAAGCCTGGTGGTGCAGCCGCAGTTAGAAAACCTGGTAAGAACAGGTGAGGAGGAGATGAGCAACATCAGAGAATCTGAATGGTTTCTACTCTGTTAGCCACTAGAATCTGTTAGTCAGTATTAGAGACATTATGTTGAAGTTATTTACACAATGCACAGAGTTAATGCTGGAAATGTTGATTAGAGTAGGTTTAACAAGTGGTTTAGTCAAATTACAGACAGAAAACACTATTAATTAAAGGAGGATCTGAGGAAAGGGCTTTGTTAAGGGTTCACATTTTTTATTATTTATTTTTAAGAGGCCTAATCTTTTAAATTGGCTATATTAATTAATTGTTAAAGTAGAGATTTACTTTATTGATCCCTTGGGGAAAATCCTCTGGGAAATTTAGCAACAGTTGAGACCAACAACAAATGTAACATTTTTGGTGATGATTTAAAATTTATTAGGAATAAAACAGTTCTCTTGTCTGAACCATAATCAAGTGCATTTCTTAAGTAGAATTTATTGATTTATCAAAAACAATAAAGTATCAAATAAATCTTTCACAGAGAAAGAGAGAGAGAAGTAATTATGATGATTTTAATAAAACTGATGTGGACTTGAAAATTCTGTGATGTGTTGAATCGTTTCAAATCGCATCGTGAATCATATCGAATCGCCAGCAGGGATGAATCATATCGAACCGTATCGGCAGAGGCTTCACCGTATCGTCAATGTATCGAATCGCTGGGAGCATATCGAGATACGAATCGAATCAGCCTCAGTGGTGGGGATTCACATCCCTAGTATTTAGGGTTTAAGCTGGTGTATAGGTGGAACCACCTATAAAAACAGAACTCATCAGATCATTTGGAGTTTATGTGATTTAAATAGCTTCACTTACCCTGGAAACAATGCCAGGAAGGTTAACATCTTCAACCCATCTGGAGCACTAAGGCCTTCTCCATCCAGTCACATGACAGCATCCATGTGTATTGCTCTAGGAAATCTATCTCAGTCCTCTTTCAGAGCTCATTTTTCTCCTACAAAATACTTGTTTCTGTTTTTATTAATATCTCACAATCTAAAGACGTATCATTCAAAAAAAGAAAAAACTCAATTGAAAAGAGTTGGGTATTGATTCTGAAAAGATAAGATCATCTTTATATTTGACACTTGACAAGCAAGGAACAATGAAATTATTTGTAAGGCATAAGACATTAGAAGAACACAGAGCTTTGCACATATATAAAAATTGTCATATAGACATACATATTGCACTAAAAGAAATGTAAAGTAGATGTCAAAGGATCCTAAATGTGTATTGATCGGAGACATGATGAGCCAACAAGCTCCAGTCCTTCCCTTCCTCAGATGTTTCTGCTACATCCTTAACATCAGGTGTCCTGAGAAGATCCTTAGTGCTGACGTCTGGACAAGAACCAATCAGAAGTCAGTCAGCTTGGATAAAACAAAAGCACACCCTCTGTAAACCAGCTGATAATGTTCCAAGACAAGTACTGGACTGGAACTCACGGAGGAAGAGAAAAACTGGAAAGATAAAACAGACCTGGAGAAAATCACCCAAAGAAGTATGATTCCAGTCTATGTTCCCCAAGGTGTCTACAAGAAAAACTGACAACTATTAAAAAATAAATCCAATACTTCACAGTAAGACTCCTAAATGACACGGAGAACATGTGTGCAGTTTATCAGTCCAAATTATTGTATTTTATTTATTACTAAAGACAAAAAAACTTTTGTACACCACAAAATATTTTTAGCTCACGCACAGCATAAATATCAGAGGCAAACATGTAAACCCCTCCCTCCCCAACAGGGACAGTTCTTATTCCAGCTCTGCTGTTTGTTGAGGCATTAACACACACAAGTCCCCATAATCTCCACAATTAGACTTGATTAAACCAGGGTTTACGTCGTATCCGAGCAGTGTGAGCAGACTGGCAGTGTTTGCTGTGATCTCAAGTCATTTCATTCACAACAAAGATTAGATGATCTAAAGCATCAAAAACACAGAACCAACCTGGAGAAAAGTCTTTGAGTTGACAAAAAATTTTTTTTTACGGCATCCAGAAAACTCTTGTCTTGACGTTTCACTTCTCATCCAAGAGGTTTCTTCAGTTCTCAGAACTGAACTTCCAGCTGATCTCAGTTCTGAGAACTTCCAGCTTGGAGGAGAGATAGAGCATCTTCAAGAAACAAGTGAAATCCAGTTGCTTTGTTGAAAAGTCTTTTTTAAATGATCATGGTCTGGATGACTCTATACCGACGTTTTGATGAGTTGTCTTAGCCATTTAAAGTGCCCATGACATCGGTTTCCATGTTTTCTGACTTATCTATCATGTTGCAATGATGAGTTCTCACCTTAAATCTGCCAGAAAGAGCAAAAAACGGCATCCATCTGTCTCCTAGTACAGCCAGTGAGAAGCTCTTCAAGATTTCAGACCCAGGTTTCAAACAGTTTTTTTCACTCCAGCCCGCTATGAGGTCATAGTGATCCGGACTTGCTTATATGGTAAATTCTCCTCCCACATGCACGTTCACGACAACTGGAGCGAGGCAGTGCCGCTGCCATTGCCCATAGACTGTGTAGTGTTTAGTTTCAGTTTCGTTTCTCTTTCACGCGACGGCACTGCCCCCTGCTGCAGCAGAAGTGCCAGGCTGCCAAATAAGGAGAAACCCAGCAGAACCGGAAGGCGGCACATTCTTCTGATCTCTGAGTTGCTCCTTAGGAAATGATTACAGTGTATTTTGAGTTATAATGGTGCAACGCTAATCTAGAGGCATCAAAGATTACACCTGTTTAATATAAAGTGATTTAAATATGGAGTCACAGGCACTTTAAGTGTTACTATGTGTCACACTTAAAGTAAGCTGTCTGCAGAACTCAGGCACGTTATTAGAGACATTTCTGCTCACATCCCATGGAGCAGATTATTTGTCTCTCTATGTCCTTGCATGCATTTTGAGTTGTCTTCAATAGTGGACATGAGCAACGTTCCCTACCGCTGCCTTTTAATTTCTCTCTGTGAGGGATATCGACGTTCAAAGTGAACGCATCACACGGCTGTGAACCAATTAGGGCTCTTTGCTGCCTCTGGTGTGACATCCCCAGAAAATAAAAAGCTGCCTGCAGCTCCATGTGAGCCATGACAGGGGAAAACACAGAACGGGCTCTCGCTGCAGCTGGAATTCAAAGAAACGAACCACAAACTAACCCTTCCACACCTGCACGGCTGAATAGCAGCGTTTGGAGGTGGGAATTGGTGGTATGTGTGTGTGTGTGTGTGTGTGTGTGTGTCTTTCAGTTGATCTGCTGTGTGGTCTTCCATGGAGAAGTGACCACACAGTGAGGCTAATGGTCCCAGTGCTTTCTGCAGCTCCAGCTGTGTGAACAGGTTAACCAACCTACACACAGCAACCATGGCACAGTGTTTTATTCACATGACTTTTATTTTCTGCAGAACTTAGTATATTTTATACTTTGACTTGTGTTTTTCAAGCTAAACCAGCTTGTCTGAACACAACAAGCCCTGAGCCTCATTTGAAATCAGTTGCCCCACTAATTTCAAGTGACTTTCTTCTTCATTTCTCACCTTTTTGCCACTGGCTGATAAGTGTTTATCTCTTTTAGCAGACATGCCTGCAATCCTTACGTAAAACAGCCACTAAGGATGAAGGCTTTCTTAAAGGGGAAAACAATGACAGAGCGATAAAGGCTTTTCTGCAAATTCCATTTGGAGTTATATAATCCAAATGTTCTTTCTTTTTCCAGCTTCTGCTCCCTTATAGGAAGCATTTGCTATTTGTTGTCTAAGGAGCAAAGATGAGTTGGAGAGAGAAAGAAGAAAATTGGCAGCGAATGAGAGGAGCAGCTGATTTCCTGTGCAAGCCCCTAGGAATTGAAAATAATAATATTAATAATAGTGCTCACCTAGTGGTGTCATGGGTGTTAGGAGAGGTCCCTGTCATACTTTTAAACACCTCAATTGTTACCTACCTCCACATTGACAGGAAGAGGCTGAAACAAAAGTCTTGCATCACTCCGCCACTACTACTAATGATGCTACCGCTAATGACGACCACTGAAAACTACCGTGAATCATCATTACCATGCTCATTATTGGCACAGCCATTGTCAGAGCACATTAAGTAACTTTCTCACAACTAAATGAAAAAAATAAAAGACATAATTAAACAAATAGAAAAAAAAGGCATGGAAGATTACCCCAAATCATAAAAAAAAGATGCTTCAAGGACTATTTGGTAAAGCTAATTAGAACAGTGTTTGCGTTTTATGAGTAGTTTTAAAGATTAAGCTTGAACTCTTTAAGAGGTTTATTACAAAAACAAATCCTCCAGCCAATGATAGTGCGCGCTCGGCACTCACTTGCTCATCAGGAAGCTAAATCTTTGTTGTTTGTTTGGATGTTTTTGTTTTTTTTAATTAATTGTTGTGATAGATGAAGGTGTGTATGCTGATGCCAGTGTTTCGTAAGTGTTTCTGTGTGGGTTTTATCATTTGTTCGATGTTGTTGTTAATGCGATTCTGCTAATGACAGTGGTGCTATGGTGGGAGGGAGAGGGCTGGCCTGTTTGTTGCTGAGCTTGTAAAAGAATGGCTGAACATGCACCTGCCATCTCCAGAGATACTCATTAAAGAGGAAAGATGCCAAGTCCCGACGTCTCAGTTCTCCGTTCTCGCTGCGGTGCACAAAGCACATGCGCGCATTCGATAATAAAAATGAAAATTTCCCCCTCCTTTCCCTTTTTTTTCTCTCCTCCCTGATTCTAATTCACTGCTCACGTTTGCCAGGTCCTCTGAAGTGAAATTAAACATTTCTCTCTGTGTTCGCTCCCCAGCTGTAGTGAGAGTAAATGGCGAGGGTGCGAGTTAAGGTGTGAAATTACAACCCAACACTATTTCCTTCTCCTCAGCTAAATAAAAAATAAAACGAGCGTAGCAGCTAATGCCTTAGAGTACACCGACTCACCTTATTACCATTAACCATCTTCAAAAACTTCCCCAAATGTACTCCGATTAAATAAGCAGAGATGAAAGGAAAGTATGTATGTCTGGTTGTTGGCATCAGTGTGGATTTCTATTGGTAGATCAATGCTTTTTGAGTGGATAGTGTATAAAGGGTGCTTCCTTGCTGCAAGCCCAACAAGATCACACCTCTGGTTACAATTTGCATTTATTTCCATTTGTTTTTAAAATTCCTATTCAGTCCTAATAAAAAAAATCTTCGCATTCAGAAACCATTCTTTTCTGTATGACACCTCCATCTAGTCAGCTCCATCTTATTAAAAGTACAGAAGCTTAATGAGAAGCCCTGAGCAAGAATGTTCTCTGGTATGTAGCGCTCCCATTGTGTATGTAGTTATATGTGGACGTGCTGTTAGAAATAAAGCTCTTGAAGGCAAAACAAGATGAACAGAAAGACCATTAGAGCACTTTGAACTCCGATCTGCCTAAACTAATTGGTCCAGCAGTTCTTCAGGCTTCATGCTGCTTTCTCTGCTGATCCACCACAAGCACTGAGCATAACACCTCCGTCTTATGCTGCCAATCACATCTCTAACCTTTCATTTGAACTTCTCTACCTACCCTCTTTTAACTTATCTCTGTTTTCTCTCTGCTTCATCTCTATCACCCGCTCCGGAATCATTTGTTTACTGTCTTTGATTTCCTTTTTGAAGCTGGGGAAACTAAAGGTTGGTGTGCTATAATTGTTACCTGGTCGCTTCCGGAGTGGCCCCTCTACTTTTAAAGGTTTGGTTGGTGGGATCACAGATGAAAGATGACATTTGTACCACAAAAGCTACTGTAAGCATAATGTTTTTGCACATTTAGTTTGATGCATTTTAGTATTTTTCTTTTAGAACGTTGTCAAACTCTGCTGCAATTTATAATAATAAATGCCTCATTCATTTGCAAAAGGAGGAATATATTTGCATATCTATTTAAACTGCAGCTTTTAAATTGATTTAAGGGCCCATATCATGGTTTTCCGTGTTTTCTGACTTATCTATCATGTTGCAACGTTGAGTTCTCACCTTAAACCTGCCAGAAAGAGCAAAGAACGGCGTCCATCTGTCTCCTAGTACAGCTAGAGAGAAGCTCTTCAAGATTTCAGACCTAAGTTTCAAACAGTTTTTTTCACTTCAGCCCGCTATGAGGTCATAGCGATCCGGACTTGCTTATATGGTAAATTCTCCGCCCACATGCACGTTCACGACACCTGAAGCGAGGAGAACGCCAGTGCTGCTGCCGCCATTGACCATAGACCGTGTAGTGTTTAGTTTCAGTTTCGTTTCTCTTTCACGCGACGGCACTGCCCCCTACTGCAGCAGAGGTGTCAGGCTGCCAAATAAGGAGAAACCCAGCAGAACCGGAAGGCGGCGCATTCTTCTGATCTCTGAGTTGCTCGTTAGGAAATAATTACAGCGTATTTTGAGTTATAATGGTGCAACGCTAATCTAAAGGCATCAAAGATTACACCTGTTTAATATAAAGTGATTTAAATATGGAGCCATGGACACTTTAAAATTGTAGTTACAGTATATAATGGCTATCACATGTTGAAAATATCAGTGTATTGTTGCATCACATGCACTGCAGTTGCAGGGTTTGGATGCATGTAAGAATCCAGATGTTTGCATCAGACGTTCCGTTTTTTTCTCTGAATTTTTTCAGAAAAACAATTGTTGATATAACATAAAGGTTTGTTTTAATAGAATGTCTGTTTTCTTGGCACACTGTAATCATGATCTGATCATTCAGTGTTTTTACCCCAGTCCCGTCCTTGTCTGAGACTAGTTCACCCAGAAAATTTCATCTTGCATTTTGACTCATTTTAGCATGAAACTTTAATAAGCTGTCAGAGAGGGGAACATAACCAGACACTACACATAAATGGTATATTCGATCTCAAATCATTGTTCTTGTTCTTTTCTTCCAGACCCGTGCACATTTATCTTTCACTTTCTCTTTCACACATTTCCTTAATGTATGGCTCTGTAATATTTCATGGCCCTGTGAAGGTTTCTTCATGTCATGTTGCTGCACAATACAATTTCATCTTCTTGTTGAACTCTTCAGTTTTTACTTTTCTACCATTCTCTCATTTTTCCGTGCTGCTATTTTGCCTTTCTTGTCCCTTTGTTGTCTGTCCTCCTGCTGTCCTCTGATTGATGCTTTTGCCAGTGTGCTGCGTACTTCATTACTCTGATTTTACCATGTCTCAGGTGGGCTCTGCACAGGGGAGACTGTGAAGAAGTAGAAATGTGTCAGTGGTATTTGAGGGCACAGTGCCCTACTGAGCAAATAAAATCACCCAAGTAACATCACAAAATTGCCTCCTGTCAGGGCTCTCATGACAGTAGATGAGAAGAAAAGGGTTGCTTGGAGACCACACTGGGATGCTAGTAAAGACAAATACTCGCGCAGGCTGGTGGGATCAAAGGACTGACATGCTGTGAGGCGGAAGCATGCATAGCATCTTCCTGAGCACACAAATTATACCCTGAAAGGTTTTTACAGATGGTAGGGATGTTACAGTATACTTGGGATTACCAGACTCTAATGCCTTTAAGCCTCGCTCTGTCTTTTTGAGCAGGTTATATGGAGCTGTCTCCTCAAGAAGAAAGAAAAAGAAAAATTCCTCAGACTTGTGTGCTGTGTAATTACAGAGTTAGTTGAGCTCCACTACTCTCTTATCTCTTCTATTGGGACAAGAGTCACCACATGAATGGACCCCTCTGTTCCCCCGTTCTCCACAGCAAGCACAGAATCACTATCAGTAATAGATTTGCTCTCAGTCTCGTTCGCTCTATCTCTGTATGTCTCACACCCTCACACTGCCTTCTCTTTTCCTCTCCTTTATCTCCAGCTGCTTTCAGTTATGGAGTCGGAAACATTTGGTGGGTTTATTGATGTGGTTAAACCAAACGACTTTCAGGCATTTTGCATTTAGTAGCCTGTTATCCAAATGTTAGATTTGTATTAGTTTCAAACTGAATCTCCGTATTCACATCAGAAAGGTGTAATATCCAAGTTACTTTGTCCTCTGAAGCAGAGAGAAAATAATTTAGTAAATTATAGTTTAACAAATTTACTCAGCTGTTTTCTGTTTTTTTTTTTGCATGAATACCC
>SSNR01000064.1:176212-189675 GCA_006937965.1 Callopanchax toddi | reverse complement strand
CCCCCGCTTCAGACAAAGAGAGAAATAATTTCGAATGAGCAGGTGTGTCCAAATATTTGACTTGCAGTATATGTGATGCCTTTTTCTGTAAGGCTTGTTTGTGCACTCAGTAGGAACTAAATCACAAATGGACTGTGAATTGCGTCTTTCTAAAAGTCCTCACTACCGTTTTGCCTTTTCTTTCTTTTCTTTTTTTCTGCTGAGGACAGCAGTGGGTGTCAAAACATAGCAGGGTTTGACATCCTGACGCTGCTTGATTCTTAGGCCAGAAGCTGTCAATTCACCGAGAGGAAAAGGGAGGCTCAGTGCCTCGTTTGAAGGTCTGTCTGTTTGACATCATTTCCCCTCACCATCTGACTACAGTATCTATATTTTCACGCTAAGCCTGTATTACTCTGTCATTCAGAGCACACAGACATTGTGCTTATATGCTTATTTTCCCATGTTTGTGTGTGTGTGTGTGTGTGTGTGTGTGTGTGTGTGTGTGTGTGTGTGTGTGTGTGTGTGTGTGTGTGTGTGTGTGTGTGTGTGTGCACTTGCACAGCTAAAAGGAAATGGTAAAACCTATGAAGTGTTAACACAGTGGTTCCTTTCAGCGAGGAAACGTAACTAAGTATCAGTTTTCGTCTTCCAGCACCTCAGTGAGGTTTCCATCTAGAGGAGAAATATGAGGGAGGATAGGTGGAAGTAACGCTGGGCAGAAATGTGTTTCTTTGACATTTGGCTGGCATACCTGTCACTGGAAATATCTATAATAGATGTCCTCTTGCTACACTGACAATGTGAGAGAGAATAGGTCAACTGGAATGTCTGACATTCTCACTGCCTTAATTAGGAGCCACATGATGTTTCTCAATCTCTCATGTACAATGGATTTCAAAACAGTGTTGGTAAAATATAAACACATTCACAATATCCAGCAACAGTTACCTTCATGCAAAAGATGAGACTAACAGCTATTATTATTTGTCTGGTTATTCTGCCCTTAAAGGGGCAGCGCTGCATTTAGTGCAGACAGAAAAGACTCAGGAGGACTTTTGGAAAAGGAAACATGGGTTATCTCTGCAATGCAGCAACTTTAGATGGGCTGTTGGAATCTTCCCAGTGAACAACAATCAGTCTAAAACCCAACAGTCCAGATGTTATAGAAGACATGAGTTTTCTGCATCTACAAAAGCACCATTTATGCAAATAAATATACTTCCTGTTGACCACTGTCACCCACAGAAATCTTTTATCGAAGAGTCCTTTTGTTCGAATTTTTTAAACATATTGTATCAAACTATAAAAGCTTTCTGTCAATATTAGAACAAATAAATAGAACCGGAGGCAAGAATTTCATAATTTTCAGGCCATTCATTTTCTAAATACGTATGTATGTTGTTAGGCTGATAGATGACATCTTTGTGTGTGTATTAAAATGAACTATATTAATCAGAATCAATATTCATATGGTTTTTATATTCTTAGTTTCGATGCAGGTTTAATTGTACATGTCTTCATTTTTGTGATGATTCAGTATTAGTTCGATACAGCAAGAATACGGAAAAATGTTACATCAAATCTAATATCTTTTAATAATTTAAAATTTAAAATTTATCTTTGTTTAGCTTGCCTTAGCAACAATAAAAATAAATACCGTATTTTCCGGACTATACGTCGCTCCGGACTATACGTTGCACCGGCCCAAAAATGCATAATAAAGAAAAAAAACATATATAAGTCGCACTGGACTATAAGTCACGTTTTTGGAGGAAATTTTATTTTTTTAAATCCAAGACTAAGAATGGGTATTTCATATTATTAGCTGTTTTCATAAAACAATGCCGACAATTTGCCGCGAAGCGGAGCCGGTATCTGGGAGCCCGTCGTTCATAAGGGTTCAGACTGTGCCGGTAAAGTTGCGCAATCATGTGCTTTAAACAAAAGATTACTCACTGGCGGTATAAAAGGGTTACGGGGGCGGTCTTTCGCGCTGTCAATGTGCAGGTTTACAGAGACGTGAGATGGAAGTAAACAGACAGACTGCTTCTGCTGCTGCTCATAACGCCAGAAGCACCCAGATCTCCGCTGAGTTACTAATGCGTAACAGCTTTCTGGTGTTTACCTGATTTTTAAATACTTTTCCAGTCGGGGTCAGCTCTCCTTTGCTACGTTATTAGCAACACCTCCCTCTGTTGTGATCTTCATTCACAAGTCTGGCGCTGCGGTAATATTACAACTAAGCATGGTGGCTGATTGGTACACAGGCCTACAGCGCCATCTAGTGGTTTTAATGGGGCGTGAAAGTGAATAAAACGTGAAATTCTATACTTTGGTGTCAAGTCGCAGGATACGCCAAACTATGAAAAAAAGTGTGACTTATAGTCTGGAAAATACGGTAAATACAATGTTAAATGTCACACAGATTTATCATGCCTTGCTTTAGTGTAGAGTGCTTAATTCTCTACTTTTTATTTATTGTAGCAGCTACCAAAAAGTAATACAAAACCATGCATCCCTCTCTTAGATGAGAGCGGTGATCGCCTGTGACTAACTTATTCTTTGTCTGGTTGCGCGCCCCCGTCCCTGAAGTCTGCACCGTGACAGTTCTGTTCCAGTTCATATACCGTTACACCCACAGGGTTTAAATGATTTGCAAATCACTTTGTTTTGCGCTTTACTCAGCAGCCCAACTTTTGTTAACAGGATGACAACATGTTCTATTTTCACATAAAACAGTGTCACAGATTCTGCATTCATCTGAGGATTAACTTTGACAATGTGCTTACAAAGAAATTGTCAGTGACTAACAGAAGGCCATGTGGTGATAAAGATAGCGATCACACAAATGTTTCATTTTTTGTGTGAATTTGATGTTTGTAGTTGCTAAACTGCCAAAACACATGATGGTAAGTTGAGAGAATACCACAAATCTGCTTTTTTTTATATATATATAAAAAGAAACGGTGTGTGTGTGTGTGTGTGTGTGTGTGTGTGTGCTTGGTTTTCAGTTTCTTACATTTAGAGCTTCTTTTTCCTGCAAGCAATTAACACACGACTCCATTGCCAGCTCTGCAGATTTCTAATGGCTTGTTCTAGATTTACTGTTAGGACACATGGAAAAACATTGGAAATGTGCACTGACTGTGTTGGAAAGAAGAATGCTGTCAATTGAAACGAAGGACAAGAGAATAAGGTGCATCACTGCTTTCTTCTGTTGCATCATCAAACAAATGTCAACTGATAATGTTCTTACCCAGCTAACAAAACATTCAAAATCACAAGAAAGATTAGAAAACGAGTTGCTTTAGCTTATTTCAATTTTCTTACTATTTCAGCCTGATGGATTCAAGTCAGATGAGACAATCTTGTCTCAGGTTTTATGTTCAATCTGCCAGCTATTTGCTGAGCTTCGACTCAAATTGTGTATTTTTTTCCCATCTCCTCTTATCTGTTTTAGAAAGAGATTTTCTAGCAGGTTTTTATTGAAGTTGGAGAAATTCAAAAATATGCTAATAAACGCGGCATTTAAATGAGATGAGATCTGCTCCAGGAATGTATTTTGAAACTAATTTTGAAAATCCCATTTTGAATGGAAACGTAAACTTCAGTCATGTGGTTTTCATGTCAAAGTCAAACTAGCTTTTATCTGAAGGAAGTTTTGTCAAACATATTTGACTTTTCATCTTCTTTGTTATAAACGTACAAACTTGTATAGTACAGTGACTGTGGAGAACTAATGGTCCCTTTGTGTATAAAACACAGGAAACTAAGGAAAAGCAAGTTTATCTCACCAAACTGAAGAAATGATGGAAATACAGTCATCATAAAGACTGTTATGGATGGGTGAGAGACTGGTGGATGCTGAGCCAGGAGAAGTCAGATGAAATATATAACAGGAACTAGGAAATGTGTGAAACAGGAAAATAAAATGAAAAACAAAAGTATACATACATAAACTCAACTCCCAAGAAAAGTCCAAACAAACATATTTCCAGAACCCGAATAATAAAAACCTATTGTCACAGAATATTAAAATGTACTCTGTCTGTCTCCAGCCATCCACACAAATATGTGTCTTCTAGGACTGAATCCATTAGTCAACACAAGATATCTGATTTCATAGAAACTAATAACAAAGCTGTTATTTTTAATAATACTCTATGAAATCACACCAAGTTCAATTTGTAGGTTTATGCTCTCCTATTCCCTCAGATACTTCTATATGGTGGTATAACCATGACAACCACACGTTTTATGAATTCATACACATAGTGAAGGATCAAAAGGTTGCAGTGTATCATACAGTAATGACTGTTGGACTGCACATTACCAGCTTATTAGTGGAGTGTTTATAGAGGCTTCCCAGCTCTGGAAAATAGATGTGATCCTTCATTTGGGAAAGAGCACGATGGCCTTAGGCAGAACATTCACCTTTGACACGCTGAAACCATCATCCTAAATACAGCATGTTTGGTTTTCTTGGCATATTCCCCTGATTAACTCCAGTCAGGTAGCAGCAGGGTTGCTTGTTAAACATAATGCTGTCTGTTTTGTAGGTTTTAGATGGACCAAGCATGGATTCAGGTGATGTAAGATATTCAGTAGCTTCTTACATTTTATAATTAGGGTTGGGACATACTGCATGTCCTCTTGCTACAAAATGTCCTTATTTCAGCTATAATCAACTAGGAGGCCCACTTCAGCTGTGATTTATCTAAAATGTAAATAATCTTTTTTTTTTAAATAGTCTGATTGATGGCCATTATCCTCCTTTGTTGTGTCCTCCGTTACTTATTGATCCTCACACAGCACACAGTGTGTGTACATAGCAGATGTGAAGTGTCATATAATTCTCACATACAAACACACTGAAAGTTGTTATGATTTGATCCAAAATGTACTACTTACTGGCTTGCTATAAACATGTTTTACTGTATTTCATGTCTACTTTTACCTTGCCATTACATTCAGTTATGTTCAAACTTTTGCCTTGTACTGTATTTAAGTCAAATTAACTCAAGGAATACCAGAGGGTTCTAAATGTCACAAAAGCTAGGAAAGTGCAAAGGTTAAGATATAAAAACATTGAAAACATTAAGTAGAGGACTGTGTTGACCACACACCAATCCAACATAAATGCATTGCATAAGGAAGTATGCAGATTATGATTTCAAATGCATTAACTAGGGATGTCCCAATCTAATTGTGTGAAATAAAAAAACAGGAAAAGGGTCAAATTTGAAAGACAATCTTTTTTTTGCTTGCTATTCGGGGTCCATAGAAGTCAGAAAGTCAAGATTAAAAATAAAGTTCCCCAAACTTAGAAAATGGGCCACCCTTAAAAAAAAATTGCACTTGAAGTTTAGTAGAAATCCATTCAAAATGTATTATTATGAATTAATAAAGAGGGCGACCATGTGGGAGACCAGGGCTCAAACCCTGTCACAGCTAATGTAAGGGCATGGGAATTGGATTGATCGGCAGAATCCACAGTGGCATTGATATTGATACAAACTTATTGATTCCCACTCCTAATGTAACCTACGATAACTGTTTTGCACCCTGTTGGTTAAAAACAGCCACCACTATGTACAGAGTGGGGTTAGAATTGGACGGTGGCTCAAGACACTAAACAACTGTGTGTTTGAGGTGAAGCTTCAAATGAATTGAATCAAATCAGAGTGCTGTCAAATATTGACCTCATAGTTTGAGAGTTTTCATCACAGTCTGTGAATCTTTCCTGCTCTATAATTTTTTTAAACATTTTTCAGCTCACCGTTGAAGGGTCACAGCCTCCTATATGTCTGTTTTAATTCTCTGATTATTCCCATCAATCTTATTTTAAGCAGTGATTCTATTCAGTGAAAGATATTTGCTGAAACTGCTGTACCCCCACTTCTCAATGCCAAATGACTGACATTAATATCTAATGAACATGATATGTGAGATCAAACTTGTCAAACTGCCAGCGCCACAACACAAAATGAATGATAATACTGCTCTCTAATGCTAGGAACGTGTGGAAGCAAATGTGTGCTTGCATCAGTTTTTTAAGGTGATAGAATTGTGTTCTAAATCAGGTGAATTAGTTTAATAAAATTATTAAAACAAATGGTTTCATTGAGCTGTACTTGTTCATTTTTTTTTCCTAATAAAATTTTTTTTTCTTTGTTGGGGATCATTCAATATATTTTATTAATTGTAATTCTAATATTATGTTATGATGTGGTTAAAATGGGAAAATATTGTACAAGAAGAATCTGTTTTTTTACGATTCCTTTATTTGTCTTTCTTAGAATCACACATCATGCCAGATGAGAAATGTGAGAAAGGAAAAGATGAAAAGATTAGAAAGGGGTAAATATAGACCTTGGCAGACATTATGATGCAAGTAGATGAACTAACACAGATAAACACATAAAAATTATAGACTGATGTAAGCAAATGCATGACTAACAATATTACTCTACAGAACAAAATTCTATACACCTGTTTTGTTTTCTCTTTACAGTCAATGTGTGTGATTTTGTCTCTTTTGGTCAGCCTGTTCTTTGCTCTAACTTCTCTCTAATTGCATTTGTGTATGAAACACACACAGCCTAACTCATATAAACACATGTCATTAAACTCCATTAGAGGGATTCTAACAGCCCTAAGAGCCACAGGGACAGAGGTGTGGCATGCATTATGGCGTGCCTGCTGTCTCTAAGAGTAACCTCAGCTCAGATGAAGAGCTGCAGCTGCAAAAGAGGAAAAAACATCCCCGACATCCAAGACACACAGCCAGTCAGAATCTAACCAGCTCAGAAATCCCCAGGTATCCCTGAGGTGTATGTCTGAGCAGCCCTCAAGATTCTTTGTTCACATCCATCTTAGTCATCGCTCTTCCATCTGTCTCATCTTTTATCTTTCTCCTTCACATACACACACACACAGACACATGCATACACACATGTCTGTCTATCACAGTCAGTTCATGTTTCTAGATGTCAGCGTTTATCAGACCAGGGGGCCAGACGGCGGTATGTGCAGTAGCTTGTCAGCACAGTAGGATCAGTCTGTATTGATCTTGGTGCATTACCCAAACTCTGCTTCTACACCTCTAATTTCTGACCCAAAAGACTTGTTTTTGCACAGTAAAAGTGTCTGTTATTATCAATGATACTGGGTAGCTTTGTAAAGTGATTCCGGGGCATCATCCACCGTAGCGGACTACTTTTGGGTGTATTTACACTAAAGCACAATATTTTATCACACATAACCAAGTAATTTAAATTCTATATTAAATATGCTGTCTGGAGCATTTGAGCAAGAGAATTTTCTGAATCCAATGTCCAAAGTCCCCTCCCAAAACATCCTTTCTCCCCCCTCCCACTCCCTCTAACCCCACCTCTATAATTGTGCATGTGCGTAACTTCGGTCTCTGTTGTGTTTTTTGCCAAGTTCAGACACTGGACTTTTCTGTGTTCTTCTTTCTGAAGTTGATGTAGCATCGGTAGCCAGGGAATGGCTAACTTATTAGCAGAAATTAACTCAAACTTCTCCATGACCAGCTGGCACTGCTAGTATGGCGACTGTAAGCAGGAAGACATGGATCATCCTGTGTGTGCAGCCCCACCTTTACAGGTTTGCGTGATACACATGCACGTTGATTGGCAACCGACAATGCTGAAACTCAAATTATATTGGCTTAAATATTTTGCCGGTCAGTGTGAATTCATAGGGGTTTATGGGAGGAAGGAGGGACTTAAGAAGATCTAAACAGGTAGGCAAGGGTAAAGATTAAATTGTTAGCACTAGTTATTACTGTGTTTGCTAAAGTTGACTACTCAGCTGTGGCAGCCATCTTGAATATGGATGATATACTGTTGGTGAAGACTTTCCAAAAAATTTGATCTTAGTTGATGCCAAAAGTTAATGTGGATGTTTACTCTCCGAAAGTTCCACTGAATTTCATCCAGTTCTTCATGAGATGTTTTGCTGATACACACACAAAAACATTATCACTCACCATTTTGCTGGTTCAAACATGTCCTGCACCAATATCTCATCTCTATCTTGTGTTACTTTCACTTTATTCTTTAAAAAAACTAATCAATTTTGTGATGTAGCAGCTGATGCATCAAGACTATAAAGCCAAAACACGTTTGTGTATAATAAACCTCATTCACAAAACTGTCCTGTTATAAGGCCACAAAAATGAGATTGTCTTTAAGTTGCTTCTGGCCATTCATAAATCACCAGTCCAACCAGCCATGTCCTGCAAAAGTATGAGCCTTCATTAATGAAGCTGGCATTGAGTATAAAGGCTCTTACATACTTCACAAGAACCAAGGAATGTGTTCTCTCTCCCAGATCTGCAATAAGAAACAAGGAATTTTCATCTTGCAGTCCAGCTTTGAGAGTCCTTGCAGCTTGTTCTCAATACATCATTATGGCAGACTTTTTTTCTCGTGTGTCTGACATCTATTGTGTGTTGTTTTTGTTCCTACAATGCTTAGTGTGTATGACCAAATTACTTAATCAATCCACACAACTGTTTCACATCGAAGTCCCATTTTTGCTCACTTGATGTACATAAATACAGTGTCACTGTCTCCGCCCGCATTCTCCCGATGTGTGCTGTACATTGGCAGGATTGTTCAGCAACATATCCACTAGAATGCAATGCAGAGTTCAGATCAAATTGACTCCAATTCTTTTTTGATATGCTTAAACGTGTTTACAATTTTGCGTCTGATCTCCTTCCAGCTGTTCTTTACAAGTTTTCTGTCCCTTTGCCCAGGCCAGGTAACATTAGAGATGTTTAGAATCATGTACACATTTACTGTCCCTCTACAAAACATTTTGCCAATTCTTTCTTCTTTTTTTTTTTCCTTTTGTTGGTCTCAGGTCAGCTATACTGCAGGGCTGCCTCAACAATTTCAATGTGAACTGCTCTGTTTGCTACATTTAGACACGCATCTGCAAGCTGTCTCATAATGGAGCAAAGTATGCAAGAAATGAATGCAGAGGATGGACAGAAGGCTATGGAGTTGCATAGGAAACGTTGAGCATAGTTGTGCATTTACATATGTTGACCATTACGGGGCTGTTACATCTTAGTTGCATTTCTCAGAGGCATTAAGTCTGATTTTTGATCTCTCTTGATCTTGCAAACATTGTCTAGTGCCAAAAATGTATGCCACAGCTCAAGTTGTTTCAGGAAGAACAAAGTGTGCAAGTGGTTTATTTCTGTGACTGAACAAAAGCCAATAAGGTCAAATCATTAGAGATGTTCCAGAGGTTTAAAAATTCTGGACTGCTTGGTGATACAGTTACTGTTGAACTCCCAACTTCTGTGCAGATTTTGCATGTTCTTCTGGCCTCTGCTTTCCTCCCACAGAGTAAAAACATGCATGTTAGGTTAATTGGTAATTCTAAATTGTCATTAGGAGTGAGACTGTGTCTGAATGGTCTCATTTGTCTCTGTTTCTGGTCCTGTGATGAACTTGTGACCTGTCCAGGGTTTACCCTGCCTTTCACCTAGTGACTGCTCCCATCCAGCTTACTGCAATCCTTTCTGGAATAAGCAGAAAAATGAATTAATAAATAGTGCTTAAAGTGAAACAGATAATCAGACTTGGAGTGTTTTGTGAAGGACACTTTTGAGAAACATAGCACAAATTTAGCTAACAATAGGCTGGAATTTAAAATTGCAGCAATATTCTAAATGAGTACATTTAAAGATGTATGACAACGTTTTGTAAATTTTCTCTGCTTCAAAAGGGGCTTGTCAAGTCAGAATGTCAAACTTAATACAACCCGCTACAAGTGTTTTATTTTAATCATGTGTGTTGTAACATGTGGTATGTTTTATAATCATGCACTTTTAAGTACTTTAAAGTAACAATGATCTTGATTTTACAACAATAGGTTTTTCTATTTTTGCTGCTCTGCCCTGATCACAATGAAATTCCATCCTCAGTGATTTGTTGTTGTTGAAATGTTCTCACATAGAAGAAAAAGCCCTGCTGAAGTTGGATTTGTCAAGTAAATAGAAGTGATGTCAACAATAAAATTATGAATGCAATAAAGGAGTGTGTAAAGTGAACCTTCCCTAAAGACTGGAGTGTTTGGGGTACTTGAAGCTCTGTAATAGTTATGGCTGTCTTTACAGCATCCCTCTATTTCTAACAAGGATTATGGTGGAGAAAAGGAGGACCCGGGAGACACTTCAATCAGTGTACTGTTTGTGTGTGTTTGTACAGTAATCCCTATCCAAGTGTGCTTTATGTTGCACAATCAAAAACTGAGAGCTCATATGTATGTTTTATATGTGTCTGTAGAACTACCTGTTTTGCAGTGAGCACTCCCAGTTGTGTCTTTAAAACCAACAGTGCAGGGGAGAAAGCCTGGGAGCGATGTGTGCTAAAAGTACATGTCATCTTCAATAAAGGATGACAGAGTTTGCAGGTCTACAAATGCAGCCGTGTAACACCGTTGGCAGCAGCATTACGGAGCACACAAAGTGCTTCTTCACAACAGTGATGAAACATTACTCCATGCACAAGTGCTGCTGATGTCAGAGGAAACATTAAGATGTAATGCAAACTGTGTTCATGCTACCAGATGTCAGCAGGGAAAATGTCAGCAGCTCCTTTAAATGTTTTTCTCTTGTGTTTTTTACAGTTCACTTCTGTAGCGTTACCAAATACGCTATAACCTCTGATCTCTGATCTTGAGATTGTTTTTTCTGGAAGACCACCACAGGACTCTTTAGTAATAATAAACTCAAAGACTTCCTGATGTCTCTTTCTAAACGACACTACTCTTAATCCACTGTCCAGAAATGTCTTAATATGATTAATGCATTTTCTCCCACAGTATTACGTATGAATGTTTGATCCAGCTTCAGTAGTATTTCTACATTTTTACTTTGCTAAAAGGTTAAAATCAATATGTTTCATATATTTACTTATTAAGGTGAACTATAGCTTTAAGGGCTTGAGTCATGTGACCTTGAGAGTAACCCTTCCATTGGCCCACGTCGACATGACTCCATCTTAAGTCTCGCCACTTCCTGAGACAAACGAGTTCTCAGTCTGCCTATACTGAGACCAGACGCTCAGCTGTCATCAGCTACACAACTGAGCTATTTCCTAAGTTGCTGGCTCTCCCCAGAAATGTGTAACGAGCCCCGTTTGAGCCAATGATTACCGCTCTTTTCCCCGAGGCATAGACACCCCACGTCTGCCTCTCTCCACGGCATGGGAAAAGAAGCCTTTGCTACGTTAGCTCAAAATGTTAACTGCCAGCTAACCCAGAAATGGATCTCCTGACGATCGCATCCAAGAACGACTTCCGTGGCCTACGGCGGTCCCGACCTCCAAAGGCGGCCAACCGGGACCGAGGGGGAAACCTCCACCTTCACGCCGTCCCACCCGACTCTCCGATCGGCGTCGATCCTGGAGTGGCGTACAGTGAGTCTCCATAATCTTGTAAATGAAGGCCTCTGTTGATAAGCTCTACATTCCACGTAACTCAAGTGGAGGAGTTCAAGTATCTCGGGGTCTTGTTCATGAGTGAGGGAAGGAGGGAGCGGGAGATCGACAGGCGGATTGGGGCAGCGTCTGCAGTGATGCGGACGCTGAACCGGTCTGTTGTGATGAAGAAGGAGCTGAGCCGGAAAGCAAGGCTCTCGATTTACCGATCGATCTACCTCCCAATCCTCACCTATGGTCATGAGCTTTGGGTAATGACTGAAAGAACGAGATCGCGGTTACAAGCGGCCGAAATGAGTTTTCTCCGCAGGGTGGCCGGGTTCAGCCTTAGGGATAGGGTGAGGAGCTCGGACATTCGGGAGAGACTCGGAGTAGAACCGCTGCTCCTCCATGTCGAAAGGAGCCAGTTGAGGTGGTTCGGGCATCTTGTTAGGATGCCCCCTGGACGCCTCCCCAGGGAGGTGTTCCAGGCATGTCCTGCCGGCAGGAGGCCCCCGGGTCGACCCAGGACACGCTGGAGAAAATATATCTCTGGTTTGGCCCTGGAGTGCCTTGGGATCCTGCCAGAGGAGCTGGTAGAAGTGGCTGGGGAGAGGACCATCTGGAGCTCCCTAATTGGGATGCTGCCCCCGCGACCCGGACCCGGATAAGCGGAAGAAGACGAGACGAGACGAGATTCCACGTAACTTATTCAACCAGCCACTCCTCCACTTAACCCTCAAACTAAATTAAGATAATGTTCCCTGGTCTTAACATCACAGACTCAGGTCATTAAAACTCATATTAAGATCAACTTAGAACACTTTAACATCGTGTTGACACAGCTAATACCACAGCTACCTCTCTGCTAATCTGTTTGTAACTGTTCATCTGTCTCTTTTTATAATAAATACTTTAAAGTCTTTATTCCTGACTCAGTCTTCCATTCGTCAATATCAAGGTACGTAATCTACACCCTGTAACATCTGACAGAACCTAGAAAATCCTCTAAATACTAGTAAGTGAAGGTATCAGAGAAAACTCTCCAAATAAAACCGACAAAGCGAAGCTAGATCTTACAGAAGTGTGTGCAACAAACTTAATAAGTTTAAACCGCTACACTTCTTTGAATTTGCATGTATTCTTAGTTTGGACCTTTTTTTTGTCTTATTTATTGCACATGACTTGAGTTGCTTCATTAGTTTTATTCTTGTTTGTGGTTTTAGCTTTGATGTTTTATGTTCTTGTTTTTATTTAATCTCTTTGCTTATTACGTTTATTAATCTTACCTGTCAGTTCTTCCGTTATTCTGATCACCTGTCAGACCGCTGAGGAGCAGCTGCTCGCGCATGTCGTCATAATGAGAGCGCACGTCACAGCTGTGTTTCTCAGCATAACTGACAGCTTAGAATTCAACAAATCAAACAATATCAACACTAAAAACACATTGATCTGTCAATGACTTTATCAGGTTGTCCTTTATTACTAATGTTTAAATACACCCAAAAGTTTTATTACTAAAAACATGATGACAGAGCCCTGCATGATGGATAATGAAATAGATTTAATCCTTTACAGATCAACTGGATGCTACAATCACTTTTTGACAGGTGAAAAAAAAATCAGTTTGAAATGATTTGATGTGGTAAAAAAGACAGATGCTTTAATCAGGTCACCTGTAAACTAAATCTAATCCTTTACTGTCAGGAGATGTTAAGGTTTCTACAGTAAAACTATTAAAACAGGGTGAACCTTAGAAAACAGCTGCAGTCCTGACAGATTAATATGTTTTAGTGTTAAAAATGTTTGATTTGACCAAATTCATCTGACAACTTTATACTGCTTTATACTGCTCCTCGAACAATGAGGATGGTCAAATGCAGAGATGAATTTCCCCAAGGGGATCGATAAATGATTATTATTATTGTTGTTATTATTATTATTATCAACCATCAATGTGCTCATACAGTTCTGACAGCAGCAACTAATCCCCCCCCCCCCCCCCCCCCGGGGGGG
>SSNR01000064.1:141728-176202 GCA_006937965.1 Callopanchax toddi | reverse complement strand
CCCCCCCCCCCCCCCCCACCGGGGTGTGCCTTGTGATTTTTTTTCAATGAAAAAGTGTGCCTTGGCCCAAAAAAGGTTGAAAAACACTGCTCTAGAACACCGTCAGCTGGACTATTCAGATCTTAGAGAAAAGACTGAAAAAAACTTATGAAGTAAAATGACCAGCAGTGGTTTGATTTCAGAACTAAAGATGTGAACACAGTGACAAACTCCATAGTAGTTCAAAGATATGATAATGGTCTGACATGTCTCCAGTTCTGGAAGGAACTCATTAGACAACCAGCTGTTCAACCCTTAACTAATCAAAGCTCTACCAGTTCTCTACTGGTAACCAGGTAACGTTCAGTCCTGTTAGTACTGGTTGGTTTAGAATGATGTGACTGACTGACTGCAGCATCTTCCACTGAAATGACAGGAATTTATTTTATTTCTATCAAAGTAACACAGTCTGGTTGCTCCTGAACTACTGAAGTAAAGAACTGGTACTAGTACTACTACAAAAAGTACTGACTACTGAAGAACTGATTCAACAGTATTTCTAACTTCTAATCACATGTTGGATGTGTGTTTCTTTTATTCTTGTTAATAATGAGAATACCAGCAGGACTGAACTTAAATTTAATGGACATTTTTTTAACATTTAATTAAAACCCCCACCTCTTTGCTATTCCTATTTACATAACAATAATGTAATTTCTCCTAGTCCAAATAGTATTACTAGTCAAATAGAAAATACTGATATCCACAGGTATTTTGTTACTAGTAGAGATTCTATCCAACAACTGAATTGAAACCAAATCCTTAAAAAACACAAGGTGGTGACTTTAAGAAGACTGAATATGTATGCAGCTAGCTAAAAATCAGCTGTTCCAAGTAAAATGTTTTTACAGATACACATAATACTATTCTATTATCCACAGTGAATACTTCAGATATCTTCAGTGTTATTCTTAGGACACATTTAGTCACATTTCCCATTCATGTGTTGCAGCACAACCTCTACTAATCTATTCTTCCTGTCTGGAATAAACATGGTGGAGCTGAAAATGAATTCTTCTGACCAGAAGAAACTCATTTTAACTGGTTCTATTTTAACTGTTACTAATCATGATGTCACTTTAAATGGACTATTTCAGTCTGAACAGCTTAGGAGGAATTAAATAAGTGACATCAATTATTTGAAAACAAATATCAAGAACCTGATTGTTCTTAACACTGAAGTTCTACCAATCTGAAATGAAAATAGTTTAATGTCTGTTCAGTGCACTGACAGCTGGGATTGTATTTTCATTTGATCCATTTAAAATAAGATATTTTACTGTTAACAGTTAAATTAGAGGTGTTTAAAGTGAGTTTCTCTTAGTAAGAAATCAAGTGTAGCTATGTATTTATCTGACTGGAACATTAATTTTTACTAAGAACAAGAGATTTGATCAGGACAAATAACAGGTGGATCTCTATATTACTGATGATCTTCAGTACTCTTATTTTTTGTAAAATAATCAACGATTCAGCCGAAAAATGTTGCTCAGTGTTTTAGAAAATGAGAGCAAAGTTTTTTTGTCTTTTCTTTTTCTTTCTGCTGATCCAAAAAATGATTCGAACTGTGACTCAAATCCGTGGACCGATCCGATCCGTAGAAATGTAGTGTGGATAAGCAGCATGGAAGAACCCCATGGATGAATATGTCTGTGAAAATGAAACAGTCGGTGTGTTTACACCTCTAAGAATTCAGTTTACCTGTCAGAAGGATACAGGGCAAAATAAGTTTAGAATACATCACCAGTAAGTAAATATATTTCTAAATGTGTTGTTGATATATTCTCAGCAGATGTTGGTAATACTGTATTCAATGCACACATGCAAAGAAATCAAACCATCAATATCCATACATTATTATATGTAATAACATGGAATGAAACCAGGAAAAGTATTAAACTTTTACTAAGATGTTTTTAATTCTTGGTACAAAAGCCTTTGTTGGTGATGACAGCTTCAAGATGCCTCCTGCATGGAGGAAATAATCTCATGTGTTTCTCAGGTTTGATTTTGACCCACTCTTCCACACAAACTCTCAGATCCTGAAAGTTCCTTGAGTCCAATCTCTGAACTCTGAGCTTTAGTTCCCTCCATAGATTCCTATAGGATTCAGGTCAGGTGATTGGTTGGGCCGTTCTAGCAGCTTTATGGCTTTCTCTGAAACCAGTTGAGAGTCTCCATGACGGCATGTTTTGGATCATTGTTCTGCTGAAGCAACGATCATCGTTTCATCTTGATTATCCTGGTAAGTGGCAGCAGATTTGTCTAAAATGTTTTTCCATTCATCCTTTATTTTATTATATGAAGTGTGTCAAAGCCTAACCCTAACCTTAGGCTCGAAAACAGCCCTACACATGATAAGCCCACCCCCAAACATCACTGTTAATATGGTGGCTTTAGGGTGCTTTATTGCCTTCAAACATGTTGTGTATTATGGCATAAAGGAGTTCAATTTTTGTCTCATCTGACTATATTTTCACTGTCTTCCACAAGCATGTCTAAATGACATCTGGTGAGAATTTCATGTCAGTAACACTTATAGAAATATATTTACTTAGAAAACTGGTGGTGTTCAATACACTTTACCCACTGTGTTTTAGAACAACAAAGGTCCTGTATTCTAATGTTGCCTCCTACTTAGGAATAATGAATATTGAAAATGTGCCTTTCCATGCATTAAAGAGTCGGACTGTGTCAACTATAAAGATAAGTATTATGATCTTCAGGTTCAACAACATAAACACACTTTGAGGAAAATTTGCACAAAAATACTTGGACTCTCAGAGGACACCTTCTTCCTGCTACATGGGTCAAACATGTGTTACAGGGGGTTATGTTTCTGTTTAGCTCTGTGTCCCTGTCAGAGACAGCTTTCAGCACCTTAACAATAAAAACAAAAGCCTGTAACAGGTTTGATGTCCACCCGGCATTTAGACTGGCAGCTAGCATCACACATGACATCTGTCACCCATTATGTAAACCCAATGTGACCATTAGCCATTAAAAAGATACAGTTCTTGAAATATATCCTTTTTTATTAAGATTATTAATTTGGTGTGTGTGAGAGTGTGTGTCTGGTCTGTGCCAGGGGATGCTGGTGGGGGTGTAACCTCTTTTTGTTGTAGTTAATACAAGTGAGTGGATTTCAGTGGGGGAAAAAAGTTAGATTTGTTGTTTTAAACTATTAGTCATCCATCTGCTGTTTCTCTCTCAGCATATGGCTTCATTACTTTAGTTTTTAGTATTTAAAAAACCCATCTTCCCAAAAAAAAAGTACTTTAAATTATTGTTGACACATTCTAATTATAAAACCCATGCAAGCAAAACAGTTGTTAAAGTTTCTCTTGCTTTACTGAGTCTTTTTTGCAGGCTAGATGAGCTTTCACAAATTATTCACAAGTCATCACTATTTAGATTGACATTTGTCAGGCTGAGTAGTGGGCTGAAACTGCCTAACAGTTAATCTGGTGAAAGAAGCTGAGAAAACTTGTAAGGCAGCCGACAGCCACCTCTGGGCTGACATCAGCTCTAACAGTCTCCTGATGTGTCATCTCGATCTTCCCATTTTGGTATATTGTGAACACCACACTGGAAAGGCTCCCATACAGATACACACTAACCTGTGGACACACACTGGTTTGAGCTTATCAGTCATGTCCACTTTACTGATACCTTCATCTCAAGTTTTTGTGCTCGGTTAGACACACACAAGTTACACACGTGTCAATGCTCATAGACACAATAAAAATCTGCTTAAACACACTCAGTCTGCATGATCTGGAGATCTTTCCATTTTAGAAAACTTCTTGAAAATAGCCCCAACAGCTCCTTGGCTGAATGATATCTATGTTTGCATTGTTATCTGTGTAAGGAGGAGGAAAAGAGGACCATCTGTATCAGATTGAAGCTGATGCATTTCAGCTCTTTGAGACCAGTCCTATCAGCTCTAGTTTATTGTGTGGAGTTCTGATTGTATCTGGACACCAAGCCAACTTAATTGTCTTTGTACTGGAGGTCATTTTGTTCCTGAGATCCAGTGCAAGGACAGTTCAGATGGAAGAAGAGCCTGTTTCATCAATAATTCTTTGACACCATCTAGACTGGAGCATGGCAGTAGTCCATTTAGCCCCACATATCTAATACAAATTTCAGGCTGCATTTCGTTTAGTCCTAATGACTTATAAAAATTACCAAAAATGAGCTATAGGATTTTTACACTGATTTTAAAAAATAAATGGTCAGTGAGCTGAACTCACTGAGGGACTGAGCAGTGTTTGCAGGTGGATTTTGTGTTTTCATATTTCTCAAATTCTTTGCAACGGAACATTTACACCTCATTCTGCACTGACAACTAAATATTGTCTCAGCACTGGTACAGTTGTCTCACATTTAATTTAGCTGCTGTTCATTCATTTAAAGAAGAAAATAGCCCATGTGTGTGTAAACTACTGCCAGCATGGCAAGGTCTTAAAATATTTAGTGTGAAATATTTACCGCCCACTGGAATCTGCTAATATTTGCATCTTAGGTAAAAATTTTCAAAAAGAGTAAAAGGATCCATCTCACTCACTGCTGCTTTCACAAAAATAGAGCAGATATGTCAGGAAAAGAGGGGAGCGTGAGGAACGTTTTATGCGTAGGGGAGGTCATGAACAGCATTCATGCTTGTAGGGGGGCTTGACAGAAAATAGTCAAAAACCACTGGTAGAGTCGGACTTTCTGCTCTGATAAGGAGCTTAAGGCTAAAGGTAGCATACACCTGGAAGGAAACAATGTGAATTCAGTTCCTAAAAATGTGAACTTTCATTTAAAGCTGATGCAGGAAGTATGATTGAAAAGCAGTTTTTCTTATGTATGTTACAGACAAACATGATTCAGTAAAGAAGACCTGTCTAAAGACCTCCTCTAATCACATATTTCAATATTATTTAGTCTGTGAGGTATTGTGGCGACCCTGTATTTCTGTTGTGTTGAAAGGCTGGAATTCTTTGTACTGTTCTGTGTTGCTGTCTCTTTAAGAGCGTTGTTGTTGTTGTTGTGTGTGTGTGATTGGTGGAGCAGAGCGGAAGAGGAGCAGAAGTTTGTGTGTGAGAGAGAACTCCTCTGACTCCAGTCTGTTCAGGTCTCTCTGTATTAGCGTGGTTACGGCTGACAGTAACCTGGTTCCTTAATAAAAGAACAGCTAGTGTGAACTGTGAACAATTCGTCCGCCATCTCCTTCCGTTCTGACGGACGCTACATTGGTGTCAGAAGTAAAACGTCGGGAACTTCTACTGCTGCTTGCTGTTAGCCACTTAGCTCGGAGTCTTAGCATGGCGGCTCGACGCGTGGCCGGCGTGCTGCCTGTAAAGGAGGAGGAGGTGATGGATAATGATTATACTGATTCTACATGGTCTGTGATGAACTCTGGCAGTACCTCGGACCACGCAGCCTGTTTGAGACAAACAGTCAGGGAGCTGCCTGCTGAAGCAGACTTCAGCGGGGTCAGCCGCGCCGGCGCAAAACCTCCATCCCGCGTTGGCGCGCGGCCAAAGGTAGACATTGAGGGCGGCGCCCAGGGAAATAAACCGCTGGTGAAGACGCCAAAATACTCCAGTAGGGCGGACTGGGAGGCTTTCCATGCCCAATTTGAACTGTTAGCAAAAGCTGCGGGCTGGTCGGAGGACATTAAAGCACTACAGCTAGCTCTGTGTCTTACAGATGAAGCTCTGTCGTGCTTGTTGTTGTTAAGCCCGGCTGAGAGGGACGACTATGAAGCGTTGGTGGGGGCCCTGAAGCGGCGTTTTGGACAGTGTAACCAGTCCGGAGTGCTTCGTTCAGAACTGGCTAGCAGGCAGAGACTGGCTGGAAAGCCGCTGCGTACATTGGCCAATGATGTTGAAACCCTGACCAGAAGAGCATATTCACACATGTCTGCTGATGTGCAAAGTGAACTCGCCAGATACCATTTCATTCGGGCCATCAATCCCAGAGAACTACGCATGCAGACGCAGCTAGCACACCCCCGTACTCTGCAGGAGGCGCTGGAGCTGGCCTTGGAGAGGGAGGCAGTCGGAGCAGCTGCGATGGATGACCACGTTGGAACAGGTCCTGTTGTGAGGGTTGTGGTGCAGGAGAGCTCAGCCCAAGAAAAACCAGCGTGGGCTGCTGAATTGACTGAACTGATCCGTGCGGTGTCACTGCAACCACAGTGCGGTGGCCCTCATCCCCGCCCTCGCTGGGCCCTCCAGTGTGCTGGGTGTGTGGCCAGGCGGGCCATATCAGCGTGCGCTGCCCCAGGCAGGTGGGTGGTCTGGGAAACGATCCGAGGTCTGTACTCCCCCCAGAAGCAGACGGTGTCGCAGAGTCTGTGCGAGTTGTGAGACTCACGTGGGGAACTTTTGCCATGCCCCCATCACCCTGGCAGGGGCTCCATGTGTGGCCCTTGTAGATACAGGCTCCACTGCTACTTTGGTGCGACCCGATCTGATCCCAAGTGAAACCCGGTTGGATTCTACTGTTGTGAAACTCCGAACTGTGACTGGGGAACTAGCCCCTATGCTAGGGAGGTGTGTGCTCACTATTCAGGTTGGGGGGTGTCAATGGATTTTGGAGTGTGGGTCGCAGTGGTTCAAGACCCATGCATATTAGGACTGGACTTTCTCCGGGCTGCTCGCTGTGTGTTGGACTTGGGGGTGGGCTCATTGACTTTTCCAGGGGGTCCCATAGTCGAAATGGTACACCCCTCACAGCCCCCTTGCCCCTTCCCATCATCCGCAAAGGTTGGGAGAGTATCAGACCCTCCCCTTCATAGTCCCTCCTCAACATCCTCATCCTCCACAGTTCCACCTTCAAACAACGTGCAACCTGCAACCGACCCGCAGCCAGCAGTGGGAGGGGTAGACAGGCTAACAGCGGTGTGGGAGATTTGGGCACGGTGCTGTGCTGACCTGGAGCCCCAACAGCAGGAGGAGCTGTGGGAAGTACTGTGGGAGTTTAAGGACATTTTTGCTCTATTGGAGGAGGAGGTGGGCCTGACACATCTGGTGCAGCACGAAATTGACACGGGGGATGCACGGCCAGTTAAAACACGCCCGCGCCGTCTCCCCCTTGCTCACCAGGCAGCTGCTGACAGCGCGATTGAGGATATGCTGAGGGCTGGTGTGATTGAGACCTCTGACAGCCCCTGGGCTTCAGGGGTTGTGATGGTGAACAAGAAGAAGAGTTCTAAAATGAGGTTTTGTGTGGATTACAGGCCACTGAACAGCATCACCAAGAAAGACTCGTACCTGCTGCTCCGCATCGATGAGTCACTAGATTTGGTGTCTGGCTCATCTTGGTTTTCCTCATTAGACCTCCGCAGCAGGTACTGGCAGGTGCCCCTCAGCCCAGATGCTAAACCAAAGACTGCATTCTGCACAGAAAAAGGGCTGTGTCCTCTGTTTCGGACTCTGCAACGCTCCAGCCACGTTCGAGCGGCTGATGGAAAAGGTGCTGGCTGGGATCCCTCGACAGGAGTGTCTTATTTACTTGGACGACCTCCTTGTCCACGGGAACTCATTCAAGGTTGCCTTGGAGTCCCTGCGGCTGGTCCTGGGGAAGATTGCAGCAGCTGGCCTGAGGCTCCACCCAGAAGAGTGCTGTTTTATGAGGAAAGAACTGGAGTTCCTGGGGCACAGGGTTGGTGGGGAGGGTATAAGCATGATGGAAGAGAAGGTGCAGGCTGTAAAGGACTGGCCAACCCCCTCCAATCTGAGGGAGCTGAAAAGCTTCATCGGACTAGTGTCCTACTACCGGCGGTTTGTGCGTGGCTTTTCGTGCATCGCCGCACCCCTGTTCAGCCTGCAACGGAAGGACTGTGATTTTGTGTGGACGCCGGAGTGTGAGCAGGCCTTCAAATGTTTAAAGAAGGCCTTGATGGAGTCTCCTATCCTCACACCCCCAGACCCAAACCTGCCGTTTGTTTTGGACAGTGATGTGGGGATGGGGGCAGTGTTAAGCTAGGTGGGCCCTGAGGAAGAGAAAGTGGTGGCTTACTTTAGCAAGACCTTTAATAAAGCCGAGAGACGCTATTGTGTTACGCACCGGGAGCTCCTTGCTATTGTGAGAGCAATAAGCCACTTCAAGTGTTACCTCTGCGGCCTGCCCTTCACTGTCCGTACTGACGACGCAGCTCTCCAGTAGCTTATGTCCTTCAAAGAGCCGAAAGGACAGATTGCACGCTGGCTGGAGGAACTGGCAGCGTATGTCTTCCAGGTAGAGTTCAGAGCGGGAGCTTGTCATGCTAATGCAGATGCTATGTCCAGGTGTCCCTGTGCTCCAGACGGCTGCCGTTATTGTGACAAGAGGGAGGCTCCGGAGAATGAACTCTGCTCTGAGGAGGAGCAGCGCCCCCGGCACACCGGAGACGTACTGCTCTGCAGAGCTACTGTAAAGCAGTATTAAGTATTCATTCAGCTCCCTCTTTTTTAACTCTGACCGTAGCAGAAACAACCGCTTTAGTTCTGCTCTGTTCTGTTCACATTCTGTCTTCTGGCATTTTTCTGCTGTGTCTCTGTCTGTCTGAGCTCCATCCTCTACATGAGCTGTCACAACTTCCACTTGTCCAACACTTCCATCGCCCACTGCCTCCATGATGAGGTGAGTATGTGTTCTTCTGTCAGGTCCATCTCTGGTAGCTCTTCCAACTTCTGCAAGGGTCTCAGCTTCTCATTCTGCTGCTCCATCAGAAAGCCTGTCGGTTACAATGAGTGTATCAGTGTGAGACAATTGTTCACCACAAGTACAATTAAATTACATTTATGTGTATTGAGCAATTTAAGAATTTCTGTGCAAATGTTGTGACAGTAGAAGCATGTGAGGGTGTTGTTATCCCCTTCTCTTTGTTGCATTCATCGTGCATGATGGCCTGAGTTTGAAGGAGAGTCTGGAGTGACCCAGGTGCAGAGCTGGAACCCAGTCAGGATTTGTTTAATCCATTTCATAGGCAGGATAACCTGCAATAATGCAAAAAAAAAAAAACATTACAGTCTCAATATAAACAAGTTTTTGTTTTAAATCAGTCACTTCTCAGGTTATTTGTTCTAATTTTCTATAATATAATTATAATAATTCATCTACATGATGTCGGTCTACAGTGAGGTAATGTGTGTTGCCTCCTTGTCATATTAAATAAATACCTAAATAAATTTTTAAAATCCACATTTTCATTCTAACCACATTTATTAACCTAAAAAGTGAGTCATTATAAAGGGAATGGCATTTTAAAGCCACAGGATTAAAATCCAATGACTCATATTTTAATTTAACAAAAACAAAAACGTTCTGTGGTTCAGCTGAACATTGAGTGTTTTAGTAAGGTAATAAAAACAATTTATCTTCTTTTATAGAACAAAGCATCTCCTCTCTCACTATTAAAGAAAATATTTCTTTTTGTAAATTGAATATGATTTAGAGTTGACCTCAACATAAAAATATGTATCCTAAAGAAACATCAAATAAAACAGTAAAACGATAAATTTCTCAGAGACACATGAGGCAGGAGGATGACAGAAGCTGACCACCATCCCTGAATTAACCGAAGCTTTTTCATTGTTTCTACAGGAAAATCTGATTCAGCACATTTTGTAAAAGAATAAACTCCTGGCTCGTTTCTACTGATTGAGCTGAATGATCCAGAGTCTGACTCCAGTTAGCTTGATGCTTTCTCATGTGACTCCTTTACTAAGAGCTCATCACATGCGTCCTTATGATTATTTTCTTACTAAACTTACAGAACACAACTTCAGAAAGGTTCTTTAGGCATTGTTCTGTGCTGAGCTTTGCACTATACTTTGTGTTTTTTATCTTTCTGAAGGACGTTGGTGTTTTAGCGAGGCTTTTCAGCCAGAGCGGAGTGTTTTTTTCCCTCGGAGTAGCTACTGTGATAGCAGAAGCTAACGGGATCTAAATTAAATTAAACCTCTGAGCGAATAAAAAAATACAACAGATAAAAGGAAAAATATGACCAGGCATTCAGAACTTACCGAATTAAAACGTCTGAAACACACTAGAAGATGTTTGGGGTAAAAGAGAACTGGAGATCAGCTCATAGCACAGCTGATATCCAGGCTAGTCGTCTTCTTTTGATCACATCAAACACATGGGCTCCGTCCCTCGCGTTGCTTGCAGGTAGGGAAAGAATAAAAAGATAGCCCATTTCTAAGCTCATTTCTAAGCCTCTTGTTGGTCGTGTGACTGAACATTACAACTTACTAAATAGAAAGTCCAAACCATGGCTGATGCTTTCCTCAGAACGTCCGGATGCTCGTTTGGACTATCAAAATGGCGCTTGTAGGCAGCACTCCCATAGCGCAACATCATGCTCCAAAGCCCTATTAGCGTGGTTACGGCTGACAGTAACCTGGTTCCTTAATAAAAGAACAGCTAGTGTGAACTGTGAACTCGTCCGTCGTCTCCTTCCGTTCTGACGGACGCTACAGTATAATAGGCATCGCATCTATCTCTGTGCACTTTTATTGCACACACATTTTTTATGTAGGATCCTTCCAACAGAATGCTGTTGAACAGAAAGCTAGACCCATGTGCTGAAATGGTAGACAAGTAGCAGCAGCTTCAGAACCTTTTACTTTGGGCAAATAAACAAGAGGTAGACATCGTGATTTAAAATACCATGGCAGGTCAGCAGTCTCCTCCTCCTGCTGAGAGAAGGGTCACAAGTTATGGAGGTGTGGCTTTGGAAGTTGCATTGAGGTGAAGGAGGAGGGAGTAGTTGGCCAGTTTTGTGTTCGGGGAAACATTCTCTGCACTACAGCTTTACGGTGCACCTTCATGGTTTTTGGTCAAACTATACTCAACTTTTCTTTGGTGTCAACACAGTGCTAGTAAAAACTAAAACATAAGTGCATGATTTCTCCCCCCCCCCCCCCCCCAATAATCACCACAATACACAAGAGCAATGATGTAATTATTTTGTAATATCAGAAGGTTGGCACCCTGAGGCCCCCCAAACCTCAGACATTTTCCCATGTGTTGCTCTGCTCCTTTACTATTCTTCGTGTTTAAACTAGGTCATTTCTTATCTCCTTCTGCTCAAGCCACAGGTTTTGTACAGCTCTCGAACATCTGCAACCTGCTAAATAAAACACAGACATGTGTAGTTGTATTCACAGGAAATTTTCATTATATGAAGTTATTTAATTTGGTTAACATCTGCTGCAAATAATTATATAAAGCTCTGAATAATTCCCCTGGAAACATTCAACTATCTGCAGACTTTTAAACAGAATAGTTGCTGCAATACAGCTATCTTTAGTGTCAAGGATTTATAAAACATATTTAGGTTCTTTGTTGTTATGTGAATATTATGGGGTTGTCACCTGAATTTGATCTGATATTCTGTGTTTGAAACAGTTGGACCTTGTCATGTTCCTCCATCCAATCCATTCCTCTAACATCCTCTAGTAGAGTTGTTATGGAGCACTGATACATAGCCATGGCACTAAAGGTACGCTCCAGCTCTATTTCAGCGTTGTTTCGTTGCTGAGACGCATGTGTCACGATGTTGTGGAGTACTTTATGACACAGACAGTATGACAATATGCTGAACCGCTACTAGTACGACAAACAAAAACAACCGCCATGTGGACAAGGAGCATTTCATTGTGGATTTTTTACATAATGGAGCTTTTAGAAACAGATTATTCCAATATTTGAACATTGTTGAAGAATTAAAAGATAATCCCACAGAACATGATGATAGTTCTGGCCACATACAGATAAAATGATGCGCTTCATTCTTCCTGTTCTCAGTTCCCATGGGATATTGTGACTATCGCGCGATTCAACGGCGCTTCGCTTCAGGAGTGTGTCCTGTGAAACCAGAAGACTCGCCAAAGGCGTGGCGAAATTGCAGCAAGGTGCTGATGTCTCCTGTGTGACCCAGGCATAGCTGCTTGTAGTCAGTCATTTAGAAATGTGCTTGGTCTTTTGAGAATGGACTGATATTTGTCAAATTACAAGATCCAAAGTTTCCAGAGAATGTAATGTGGGTCATTGATTCATTGAAATCAACATACTTTATGAAATTTGCAAAGGAATGTTTGGATTCTCATGTATTTCTTAATCTTTAAAAAAAAAGTTTTATTAAAAATCCTAAACATTGCAAACATGCTAAACCATCAACATTCAACATTATCGAAATATAATTGTTATTTCCATAACCTAAAAACTACGTGGAACAATTTCTATTGACTGCATCTATTTTTATGTTGCAGTAAAGTAAAACGATGATCTTTCTTTGCTTAAAATTTGTGTAGTGAAGCAAATGTTTTATTGGTCATTGCTTGTTAGATCCCATCTGAAACATTCCCATAATGTTCTCATCATCATGTGAATCCAGACAAAACGAGCTTCGTAATCTATAAAGTATGAATCGTTACATTAACATACACATTGTAACGTGTGTTATAAAACCTTAACAAGGTTAAAAGACTTTATGTAAGTGCATACCATTTACCCTCGAGTCTTGTCTAGTCATGCTGACTGATGGGTCTGACATCTTGAAATGACAGCTCGTTCTCCTTCCCACTCCATTATTACTGTTTTGTCAGAATCCCTTAGCAAAACAAATCAATGTTATGATTTCTGGAGGACTTGAGCCATAACAACAGATAGGAACATGGCTTAATAAGTTAAATTCACAAAACAGGTTTATAAAACAGTCTAGTCTTGTGCAAAAGTCCATAATCACCTCTCATGGCTTTAGTGCTAACAAGGAGCTGAACCTTCTACGAAACCTCAGTTGAGCAATGTGTTGAAGGCTTTCTGACTTCATTTAGAAGTTTTTCATTGGACAATGGCTGCTTTGATGCTCATTTTCAGTGCAGTCCTTGACCATTTTCATAGGAGTGTTTTTGTTTGTTAAGCTGGCAGTGAGTAGAAAACAGACATACAGTTTATTGTATGAGGATAACAAGCTACAGAGGAATTGATTCAACAGTAAGTGGAACTACCTCACCAGCCACATCTAAGCAAATGAAGAGACCAACAAAACAGAAAGAGCAAACAGGAAACAAATGGTTCCAGATCCTCCTGGAAAAAAGTGAGCCTCTACAATGAGTTGCAAAGAACTGAAATGAATTTTTGAAATATTATTTTAAGTATTTTCTACTTGTCGTTGTGTATCTCTGCATGCACAAACTTCAGACTGAGTTTGCAGTGTGTCCTATCTGGGTGACCCCAGCTGGACGTGTCCTTCTTTCCAGGACACTCACAGTATGTATGTATACCCACGACATATGGTGAACCATGATTCCAGGGAAGAGAGTACACTCTAACAGGAATCGATCAAAATGAGGAGATGGAAGTTAATGGAGCTGACACTTTGAAAAGTCAGACTGACAAGCAACACGTGGAACAAGCAGGGGACATTTTTAATTGAACAAATCTCAGAAAAAATACAGAGGAGCTTTTCAAATTGTGTAAATGTCCAGAGGAAGACTACAGTATATGCAAGTACTGTATGGTACACACAATACCAACTAGACAGACTCATGAGCCAGAGAACTCACTCAACCCCCTGCCTGATTCTGATTTAAGAATAAATGCAGAACCATGTTCCCCATAGCGATAGTGATGGGTAGCACCGCGTCTGCTGCTGTGTGCTCTTCATCTCGCAACTCCAAATTCAGGATTTAACTGGGGTGGACGTGGGGGGAGCAAAAGAGGGGAGGAGGGGAATTGTACGCTTTTCCATCATCTGGTTTACCTCTCAGCATCTCTCTGCCAGCTTCTCAGACTGAATAATGATGCACCTTCTCCTTCCCTCTGATTACACTCCCTACACACTAACCAATTCACAGACCACACATCTCTTATCTCTAATGCAACACTTTTTCACATTTGTCTCTGCATCATCAGTTTACACATCTTTGCAATGCTAAATTTAGACTTGACTTGGAACATAATGCAATAATTTTATTACAAAAGAGGGGAAAAAGTATAGTAATATTGTCAAAGTTGTACACATTTCTCCAAGAGACAGCTAGATATTACATTTTTGTACCTACTTTCTCCAGCTCTGCAACCAACAGTGCTTTTTTATCTGTTTCTATTTGTATGAGGCAGCGGTACTACTTTGTTTCTATTCCCGGTGTGCAACGGTGTCCAGGTTGTCTGACAATGACAGCTCTATTCTGAATCACCAAGTGTTTCCAAGCCCTGAGAGAAAAAGAGGTTCTTTCTTCCTCACCACATTCTGAACAAATTCACATCCCTATTCCTTCAGGGCAATGAAAGCTGACTAATAGAAAAGGGCTTCCACTTGCTGCTTGTTGTTCTATGTGTTCAGCAAATATGGCAGCAGGTGTGATTTTAGGTTGTAGTAAGAGAAGAGCTCCATGAGGACATGATAATTATTTTATAATTATATTTCTCACTATAATAATTAGGTAAATAAACATGCTTAATGTCTTGAATTTTATTCTCATCCTTAATAAAACAAGAGAATGATTAATGAAGGTTTTTATATATTTTTTTTGGGTGCCGTAATTGTCTCTCTCTCTGGCTAAAACTCCTTTGGGTAGCAACAAAAAATTCATTTCTGCAGAAACAAACACTGGAGTATAGGATAAAAGTTGCTGTACAATAAATATATAGTAGGTCCACAGGACATCATCATCATAAAATACAGATAACTTCAGCTGAATAGCACCACACATGCCTTCTTGTTGGAGTATTTCAGCACTACTTGCTGACATTACTATGGAACTGGTATGGAGAGATGATAACTTTGCTGCCCAGCAGGCAGGAGTCAAACACTCAGACAGTAAACTTTTTTAATAGTACTTCTACCTCCTCTATGTATCCTTATTTGACTGCAGATAGTATTTAGTATGCATCATCAGGGACTTCAACCAACTACACATTATTTTAACCGTATGATGTCACGCATGTCCCGCATGATGCACCTGTGATTGACACCAGCTATCTCTACCTTTTGCAAATAATATTTGCATCAGCTTCCTTCCTCTCTAATCTTCTATAAGCAAACATTCTAATACTAAAATATACTGCTGTGTTCTTGAAAATAAAGTAAATGAATCACATAAACCCTATTCAGCCCCATTGTGTAGCCTTTACAAGGTCTCAACATTAGAGTATTCCACCTTTAGATGAAGAGCAGCACATGATTTTATACTGTCAACATTTAGGTCACTATAATAAGTCTTCATTCAGAAGCAGTGTATTAATGCTAATTACACCCCATGATTACCTTTACAGCAGTTTGCAGCAGCGGTATAATCACACTAAGTTTTCAGAATGTCGTTCTCTGTTTCTCACATTATTATGGGGGTTTTACGTTGTACAGTCTCAGTAGTCTGGAGATGTTTCTCCTTGCTCCTTTGAGAATTTTAATTCAGTTTAAGGCTTGGACTTTAGGGGCTCATTAATGCACGTTTTATGTAGATGCATACATAGATGTTTTAAATGTCTTCAGAGTCACTGACCACATACTCCTCATGCGTGCTTTAGGCAGTACATCCACTAGAGGAATGTTCAGAGCTTCACTTCACTGAGTTCAAACTCGTGTCCATTTCATGTCTAATTTCCTCTTGTTTTTTTGTATTTATTTGTGAGTTCACTGTTCTTATGTCCAGGCAAGGTAACATGACAGATGTGTTTATAATTACATACACTTTCACACAGCCTATCTTTAAAAAGTTCTTTCTTTCTTTCTTTCTTTCTTTCTTTCTTTCTTTCTTTCTTTCTTTCTTTCTTTCTTTCTTTCTTTCTTTCTTTCTTTCTTTTTCCTTGTGCTGGTTGCACATGAAGCAACACTGCCCCTACGATATCTGATGGAACTGCTCTGTCATAGCCACACTCTCTCTAGAAACATACTGAAATATGTATGAAATGAATGCAGAGGAAAACAGAAGGCTTTTTCTGTTTTCATTTGCATATTGACTGTTGAGCCTTGATTGGTCTGTTCCAATATCTTTTTAGTTTTTTTTTTTTTTTTTTAGATTCCTGGGTGTGTTTTGGGTCATTGATGTGTTGTATGATCCAGTTTGTTCCAAGCATAAGCTTTCTGACAGATGGGCTTAATATTGGTTCTAAAAGCCATCACACATGCTGTAAATCATATTAGTAATATTTGGCTACTGCTCACCAATTCCAACCCCATGAAAGCAGTTAAAGTTTTCACTTTTTATGAGTTTAAAAGCTTACATTTAAGTAAGTCTGTAACAACCCTTAAATAAATTAAAGGAAACACATTTTATAGTATCGACACTATGCACAGTTGCACTTAGTAGGATAAGCTCCTGGATTTTCAAACGGTGCTTTAAGCTGTCTGTTAGGTCATTTGATCCAAACCAGTCAGAGAAAATTTCCTAGGACAAATAACGATGGATCCTCCTGATTATGAGGCGTTGGCCCCGGAAGCAGGAGCCAGACCGATGACTAAGCTTTGACTCAAATGGTCGGCACTGGAGAATCTTTGAATATATGAGCCGACTTAATGAGTAGCCTAATGAAGCACTGACAGGACTTTTGTCTTTTAATGTGCTTTTGTTCAGTCAGTGATCGGTTGTGACAGAGTGAAGACTCAAAGACTTACCCAAAATTCAGCGATTCATCAAAGAACAAACTTTTCTCCTCTTCATCTTGGCATCATTATTCATATGAGCAGCCTGCGTGATGTGAAATCTGAGTCAGTCATTGAATATAATATGTGTCGATCAGACAGACACTTTGTGCTATTGTCTCATACGATGCAGTAGTTTCCATCCCCGCTGACAATGATCTTTTTCTCAGTTGTCACAGATCTAATTATCTGTTTTTAAAGCTTTACACTTTATCTTTTTTTTTCATTTCAGCTTACTGGGTCCCCCCCTCCTTTTTTTCCCTGGTGGTTGCGTGTCTGTACTATTAAGAGTTGTCTTCGCTGTTCTAGTCGCAACTAAGCATCTGCTGGGTATCGGATGCACAGCATGGGCGTTCGCAGACACAAATCACGTTCCAGCAGGACTCAGAATAAATGAGGCTCAATCTAACCCATGGAGAACACATTTAATATTTGCAGTGTGTTTGTTTGTTTGTTTGCCTGTTTGATGTTAAACAGCAGTGATAATGAGTTTCAGCTTTTGCTTTGATGGATCTCTTTGGTTAGTCAGTTCAAGTCACCACCAAATAAAATTTTGGATTTCATTTGATTTTGTCTTCACATTAGAATAAATTAAGACTTACTGCCCTGCTCAAACGCTTCCCCTCTCATGCCCTAATAGGTTGTTGTTGTAACTGCTTGCAGCAAAAGTGCAGCGGAAGTTTCGTTTTCTGACCACTGACACTCCCACCCTAGCACAGAGGCTTGTGCAGCCAGTGTGCTGCATATGCATGAATCAAAGAGCTGAATATTTTTGTCCTTCCTCTGACACAAGCCTGTGTGTTTGAGAAGTGCACGCTCGATGCTGTTAGCTTTAAACCACGGCGTCCCTCTCCGCTGTCATACCATCCTGTCACGTCTTTCTTCTTGCAGCAGAGATGGAGCTCCAGGCCAGGGCTGACAAAACGGCGTCATTATCTTAGTGTTAGCGTCTACCCACGCTTTGCCTCTCATTCATTTCACAGCTAGACTCCTGGCCTCGGAGGGAGATGCAGCTCGAAAGATGGAGCAATCGGAAGAGAGGACGCTTCATTTGCAGTTCTACCCATTCCCACTTCATTTACCCCACTTCTTCTCCAAACTACATGTGACATTTATTCATGATGTATCAAAAAGTGTGATGCCATTATTAGGTGTGATACTTGTATTGAATAATCCTGAGTGGGTGAAGTGAGCAGGTGGTTCAGATATTTAATGTAATAATTTGAACAAAATACTACACCTGTCTATTAATAATGAGAGGAAGGTTTTACTCAGGGAGTTGAATTTCTGACTCAGAGATGACTTGATTTAATTGAATATATGCCAAATGAAGATTTATTAACACATTCTAAAGATGGAATTTACCATAATAAATTATCTAAAAATGGGTAAAAGAGCTGATATGAAAACCTTCATGTAACAATTTAGATGTGTTATGGACAGTTGTGGCAAAAAAAAGTTGAACAGAGGGATTTGCTGAGAGCTAAATTTGGGTTTTCAGATGAGGAAAATGAGGGTGGGTCTAACATGTTTAGTCTGAAATGAACTGGGCTAAATTTAGAATCAGGGCAGATTTGAAGTGAATTGAGGGAGGAAATATTAATCATTTATGTTGGCACTTTAAAAAATCAATTTAGCTTCAGACACAGTGTTTAGCCAAAGGGAATATATTCATTCAGTTTTACCACCAAGTGCAGAAAAACAGACTCCTACTTGGATCAAGATGGTGGAAAGGTCCTCTAACTAAAAAGTTCCTACCTTATGGGGTCCTGTTGGGGCTCGGAGGAAGGTTCACCAAATGGTCACCCAGGAAAAGCAGGTTTTAGGCCACAGGATCAGTTTTTGAGGCCTTGGTCTGATGATCAGCTCAGAACCTCAGCCTTCCAGAGGAGGTTCTTAGGCTACGTTCACACTGCAGCCAAATGCGCTTCAAATCCGATTTTTTTCCCCTCAGGCGACCCATATCTGATTTTTTTTAAGACAGTCTGAACGGCACAGATCCGATTTTTTCAAATCCGACCCAGGTCACTTTTATATGTGGTCCTGAATCGGATACATATCTGATGTTTTTGGAAGCGACTCCAGTCTGAATGGACATGTCGCATTGAATCCGCCTCGTACGTGACTGACAGGAGACAGACCACTAATCAGCGCCGGCGGAGGGAAACGCTCCAACGCGTAGAGCTGATACTGGAGACGGAGGCAGTCGGTGGACAGAAAGTGAGGTTTTGGACTTGATTATTAATATATTACGTGACAATTCTGTTCAAGTGAACTTAGCGCCGTGGCGTGGACTCGCGTTTCTGGGAAGCGCTGTGGCAGTCCCGTGTGATGAGTGATCTGACGGACTAAAATGGTTTTTAATCAAAATAACGGAGCGAGCGTGACGTGGCGCAGCGCTGATGTCTCCGGTGTATTTCAGCCTTAAAGAGATCTTACCCTATTTGGGCCATGGTCAAGTCTATTGCAAAAGCCATTTTACGTCCGTAAACAGAGCACGTTATGTGTGACGTCTTGTGCATGCAGGCCGCTTTGGGGCCGTGATTCGTTCACACTGGAGATTGTTTGCTGTCACATTTCAGTTGAAGTGTGAACAGCCAGACAAAAAAATCGGATTTGATTAAAAAATCAGATTTGAGCATTAAGACCTGCAGTGTGAACGTAGTGTTAGACAGGTCCAAACTTTTAAATAGGAGCTTCTTTATCCTCTGGAATAATAGACAGATGGAAATTTCAGCAAAAAGTATTTTAATGAAAAAATTAAATTAGCTTTGTAATAGTTTCAAACATTAATAACATTACTGATGTAGTGTTATAC
The DNA here is from genome assembly GCA_006937965.1 of Callopanchax toddi. Lineage (NCBI taxonomy): Eukaryota > Metazoa > Chordata > Actinopteri > Cyprinodontiformes > Nothobranchiidae > Callopanchax > Callopanchax toddi. The sequence goes on along the minus strand of SSNR01000064.1, from coordinate 156,718 downwards.
ACTATGTAGTTAAACCTTGTAGTGTGTATAAAAGCTATGTTTTATTACTCACCTTCCGCTTTATTCCTACAGCTACCGAGGGTTTAAAACCGAGAGTCTGTGTGCTCTGGATACCTGGGTTTGAACAACTGTTGTGATAAAAGCAGGATTATTCTAGATTCTATTTAGTTGCAGGGAGCATTTATGTACCTGTTATTTGACGAATGGAAGCTGAGTCAGGAATAAATATATTCAATATTTATTATAAAAGCTGACGAACATTTGTAAACAGATTAGCATTTGAGGTAGCAAGTTGGTTAGCATTCACTAAATGGTAGATGTTCTAATTGATCTTCTGAGTTTAGAACCTGAGTCTCGCGGTGAAGACTAGGGAGTTAGCTTAAGGGTTTAGTTATCAGGGATAAAGTGGAGAGGTTACTTTGATGAACAGCCTAGTGGTATAGGGTTAGCTTTATCAAAGTAGCCTGCTTTACCAGGTCATGGGTAGTTACTGCACCTCGCTCCTGGATCACGTCCGGCTGATGGAGTTCGACGAGGAAGCGGAGACTCCCCCTCGGTCGATCTGGGAGCCCTGACAGGTCGATCGACCCGCCCGGGCGGCGGAGAGCGTCCGTGGATGCGGAGATCAGTGGGACCCATGGCTAGTTGGTTGATAGCTGGCTGTCTTACCCATCCTGGTTGGAATAGAGAGGCAGGTGGATGTTTCCTGCTCTCAGGGGTAAGAAGCTTCTTCGACTGCTACGGGGCTTGACCCGTTACCGGAACAGTCGGCATCAATAACCCACTGTGTAGCGAGTGACAGCGGCTTGTCGTCTCCTCCGAGGCTGGCGGAGAACTGGATTCTTCCGTGCGGAGCAGACAGCTGAGAGCTGTCAGTGAAACGTGGGCCAATCAGGAGACTCTAAACAAGACACGTGACTCAGGCTCTAAAGTCCTACGTCACCTCCGTGTGAGGAGTGTGGAAGGTTTACTTATTTATCCTTAGCAAGGTGGAAATAAGTAAAAATACTGATTTAACCTTTTAGCAAAGTAACAATAATACTGAAGCTGGATCAAACATTCACAATGCTGTAAGAGAAAGTGCATTAATCATTTAAGACATTTCTGTAACAGATTAAGGTGTCATTTTAGAAAGAGACACCAAGAGTCTTTATTATTATTATTATTTAAAGTCCGGTGGCTTCTTCCGATACGACCGTGACCTTGGAGGAATGTTGATTCAGGTTAAAACATAATAAAAGAGTCATTATAATCCGAGTTATTGGGAAGAAGATGGATTATTATTTTAGATGATCACGTAGGTCAGAGGTCAGAGTGTATATTGATCACGCTACACTGATAAGATAAAATGACAAAAAAAAAACAAAGATCAAAACCAGAAACTAGTTTAATTTAACTTTACTACAGTTTATAGTCTCTTTCATTCCTCTTCTGCGCTGAGAGGAAACAAAGATCCTTCTCAAATCTTAGAAAAACTAGTTGACTACTCATTGGTTGAGATGATGGATAGATCTAATCACAGGTTGTTTTTTTGATACCGTATTCAAGCTGGACATATACTGTTTCTAGGGTTCTGGATGTTTTGCCTTTTCATAAGATATTTGCAAATGCACTTTTTTTAAATTAAAAATATCCTCATGAAACATATTTCTGAATGGCTGTCAAATAAAATACCATTTACCTCTGAATCACATGACAAAATACTTTAAAGTTTAAATCATAGAAAATAATAATTTTAACAGCATAGATAATCTTTCTAAAGACAATCACAACAGGCTGCTTAAAGGATAAAGCTCTAGTGATAGAATGGTACTGGATAAAGTCAGCATTTGATGTGGAAGTTACTGTAGGAATTTATGATCAACAGATAATATAAGATTTGGACTCAAACCATCAATAATGATGTAACAACCTGAAAAGCAGACTGTTCATTCAACAGATTAAAACAGATCATATTAGTCACATCTCAAAGAATACAGGCTCTAATCAACATCAGTGTTAAATCAACAGCTTTCTTCAGAGACAGAATGATAAAGCAGTCAGACTCAGTGTTGGGAATTGTCTTTGATAATCAGTCTGACTGAGGTCAAAGTTCAGAATGAGTTGTTGTCTTTTAACTGAACCATACAGAACATTTGTTGAGTTTGGGATCAAAGGTCACTACATCATACACACCATGGACCAAGACTCACACTACTAAAATAAGTTCACACATTAAAACAAACTTTAAAGCATTCATGTCAATAAGAATGCTCTCTAAATGAGCATGGAGATGCTTTGTAAGGTGAATCCAGTGGAGTTGTATAGTTGGCAGAGTGTTGGTGAAGTAGGCGTGGGCAGCAGTGAGAAGGATAGGGCACAGTGGTGGCAGTCCTGCAGATCCAGCTGTGAAGTCTTAATCATTTGCTTTTTAATGGCAATCATAACTCATTGTGCAGTTATAATGCGTTGCACATTAAGTGTGGGAGCTGGCTGCAGTTCATCTGTGCCTAATGCGCTATAGCTACAGGCTAAGAGCTCTCATCAAACACTGTTCAGCCATCATCATTTCCTCTTTTTAAATTATTTTGTTTACTTTGTATTCTCCACTCGCCCACACAACTACAAAACTTTGTAAAGACTTTGACAACTCTTGCAGTGTATGGTTTCTTTACCAAGTCTCTCTTGGGACCATGGTCCATGTTTAGCCATTAGAGGTTACATTTGCTCATTATTTCATTATAATGCGTCAGTGAAGTCTCACTTGTCATGGAGAAGAGCACCCTCTGATGCTAATGAGGTGATCCTGCAGCCATTTCTAGAGCCCATTTCCCCATGAGGTGACAGGCCGGGTGTGAACCTTTGTGCTTTTGCTCTACCGGAGGCATCCTAAGTGTCGGAATAGCCAGGTGATCCTTTTCAGCCAGAGAGAGCAGGGAATGGAAGGTAATGTCTTTGTCACTGTAATATTAGATAATGATAGATATGCCTGGATAGAGAGAAGCTAGCACATTCAGCACACACATGCACATAGCCGACCTGAAGGAGCAAACATAAAGGGTGTGCCCACAGCTGGCATCAGAAACAGAATATAAAGTTTAATGTGTCCCATGCTTCTTTTTGAACATTAGTCTTTTAAAAGTGCCTATAAATTTAATGCATTTTTGCTTTAGCTGAATCTTTGAGAATGTTCACATTTTATATTCCTACTTGTCTTTGAAGAAAAGTAGGAACTGAAAGTTTAGGAAATCATTTTTTTCATTTTGTTATAGAACTAAATGTATATAAGAGATGTGACCTTATAAGTAAATATAAGTTAATAGATTCTTCTTTGAAGTCAAAACACCATATATTCAGAACTCTGCCTCATTAAATGTGTGAACCTTCAGATTTCAACAGTGGCTTGTTTATATTTAAATAGAATGGTAAATAGGATCACTTAAAGTTATCGCTTTAAATACAAACTATTTATTAACTGAGAAATCAAATCCTATAATGAAAAACTAGTCTTGTTGATGATTAAATTGACTATTATTGTATAATTTTTGGAACATTTACAGTTCTTCTAAAGATTTACATTCTATGTTGGAGTAGCACTTTTACAGTAGTGTTAATGTGCTAATAGTGCAGAACTTTGAGCATCACCTTAGCACTAACTAACTAAAGGTGCCACTTCATAATAACTGAAGCACTACATTTTTCTTCATCTTCAATTTGTTTTGTCATAGTTTTCAGTTTGTTTCTGTTTCTGCAGCTTTGGACAAACTTATACAGACAGTAGATTAGACAGTGTGGCTTGCCCATTTACATAAATACTTTGAACAGTTTCAACATACAATGCGATAGGAATTTGATGTGACTAATAATCAGACAGTTCACAGGAGAGCATCATTTAAAATCCAAACAGGAAAGTCAGACGTTAAGTGTCATTTTGAACTATTTTGGTTTTTCTTTTTCATAAAATTGTAGTTAAAATTTTATATTTATATGCACATTTTTAATGGATTATTTAGCTAAGTGTTATGATGCAATTTAAGTCTCAATGTGTTTCACAATCAAACGTAAAACCTGTAATAACTTCACTGTTATCATCGACCAGAGAGGAATCCAAAAAGTGGACGAGTTTAAATATTTGGGTGTTGTTTGGATTCCCATCTCAAATTTGAGGCCCACATCAGGAAAATGTCCAGAACCATTAAGACCAACCTAAACTGCTTTCGTCTCATAAGATCATGTTTACCTGTAAAAGCTGTTCAGTTGTACCTGCATGCCATGAGTCTCATCTCTCATACTGTGTGACTGTTTGGAGCCAAGCCACTCAGTCTGCTTTAAAACCTGTGATGTGTCTGTACAAACAAGCCTTGAAAGTTCTGGACCAAAAACCAATGAAATGGCACCACTGTAAAATACAGGAAAAGTACAACCTCCTAAGTTTTGATAACTTCTTAAAATTCTCTGTCATAAAACTGACTTTTAAATGCCTCAATGGCCTTGTCCCAGAGCTGGTAAGCAGAACGATTTTAAAAGCCATCAGCTCAGGAGCTACAACAAGAGGAGCAGTCAATGGAGACTATAAACCAGCCTGTTGGATAAAGCGGAACTAATGTGTGTACGTGACAACACGGATATGTTTTGGTGTAACACTTGATGAAAAGGTTATTAAAAAGAGAACGTTGTTCAGAACTAGCACGAGGTGTTGTCTGTGTTTCACACTACACGTTAAGACAAAGAAGCTAACGTAACATGGTGTCAGAGTGACGAGACGGCCGAAGAAAGGAGACATGGCGGATGATGCGCAGAGCTCCATGCCTCAAATAGCAGCGCCGAGCAGGTTTGACTTCACGAAAGTGACCGAATGGCCAAAGTGGCTGAAGCGGTTCCAGCGATATAGGATAGCTTCAGGGCTGGATAAACAGTCGCAGGAGTTTCAAGTTAACAGTTTCATGTATGCGGCTAGAGATGATGCGGAGGATATATTAAACGTCCTGCCACTGACGGACGCTCAGAAGAAGTCATATGATGACGTAACAGCGGCTTTCACTGCATATTGTGTGAGCAAGAGGAATGTTATTTTTGAGAGAGCGCGATTCAACCGGAGGTGCCAGGAAGCAGGTGAAAGTGTGGAATCATTTATAACTGCAGTGCACACCTTAGCAGAACACTGTGAGTTTGGCGTTCTGAGAGAAGAGCTCATCAGAGAGTTGTGGGCATAAGGGATGCGAAACTATCTGAAAGCTTACAGCTGGACACGGATTTAACGCTAAATAAAGCAATGACAAGAGTGAGACAAAGTGAAATAATAAAAAGACTACAGCTGGTGCTCAGAGGAGCAGAACCACAACCGGGACATGTGGAAATAATACAACATAGATCCAAAAAGAAGCCGTTTAAAGCGAAAAAGGAAAAGACGGAAGTAAAGACAACTGAGTGCGGCAGATGTGGACAATTAAAGAAACACTTATGGACAGAGTGTCCAGCACGGGATGCAGAGTGTCGGAAGTGCCACAAAAAAGGGCATTTTTCAAAGAAATGCAGATCTACTGGTGGAGTGCATAACATTACACAGTGTCACAGCAGAGGGGGAGACGAGGAGGATTTTGCCTTCCTAGGAGAGATGGACTGTTTGGGAGAGGAAGAGTGGTGTAACACAGTGCAATTAAATCAGGAAAAAACTCTCTTCAAGCTGGATACAGGTGCAAGTGTTACAGCGATCCCGAGCAACATCTACTCCTCCCAAAAACATGGGACACTGCAACCCCCAGCCAAACTGCTGTACGGCCCAGGAAAACAAAGACTGGACGTAAAAGGGCGGTTCAAAGGTAAATTAGCTACAGAACAAAAAGAGACTCTACAGGATGTGTATGTATTTATAGTGTTACGAAATACGCTATAACCTCTGACCTTTGACCCCTGTTGACCATCAAAACAATAATCCATTTCTTTCCCAATAACTTGGAATACAATGACTCTTGGATTATGTTTTAACCTGCATCAAGATTCCTAAAGGTGTCCTACTGTCCACTTTCAGGTGTCCACTTCCCAGATGACCTCAACTGGACACTAGCTGGTTGATAAAACACTCTTTAAAGATGTCTCTTCTTTAAACCCAAATGGCATGTTTACAGAACAGTCTCTACACAGTGTCCTATCTTCAGGGTCATTCACACATTCTCTCAAAGTGTTATAATATGTGTTTCCCCTGTTTCAGGATTATTTTATATCAACTTTAAATCATCAGATTTTCTACATTTCTACCTTGCTAAGGTTAAAAATCAATATTATTCCATATTTACTTATTCAGGAACTATGGTTTTTTAAAGATCTGAGTCATGTGACTTGATAGAACCTCCATTTTAAGTCCACGTCACCACTCGGTTCCATCTTAATCTTTCCACTTCCTGATACACGTCAGTCCTCGTTCAGCCAGTGACGAGAGGAGACACGCACCGTTTTTCTCCGCTACACGGTGTTGCCTCAAGATTGCTGGTCTACCCTTGTTCAGGTCTCAAGCCCTGTTTAAGGCCGATGTTTACTTCTCTTCCCTGAAGTCAGACACTACCTGTCTGCTTCTCCTCACCCAAAATGGGGAAGAAAACTCCAGCTGGTGCTGCCGATCAGAAATGGAGCTACTAATCCGCATCCAAGGACGATCTCCGTGGCCCACGGAGGTCCCCGACCTCCACAGGCGTCCGACCCGGACCGAGGGGGAATCTTCAACCTCCACGCTGTCCCATCTGACTCTCCGACGGGTTCGATCCAGGAGCGGCTACAGTAAGAACTCCACATCTGGTAAATGAAGGCCTCTGTTGATAAGCTCTGCACTCCACGTAACTTATCCTTCAACACCTCCTCCATTCAAACTAAACTAAATTAAGTTACAACTCCCTAGTCTATAATATCACAGACTCAGATTGTTAAAACTTTATTTTAAAGATTCAATTTAGAACACAATTACCATCGTGTCAAAAGCTTCAACCTTATTACCTCATGCTATCTACTTATCTGTTGTACTGTTCGTCCGTCTTTTTATAAATAAAACCTGTAAAGTCTAATTCCGACTCAGACTTCTATTCGTCAATATTAAATGCATAATCTACTCACTGTGACATCAGAATGAACCTAGAGCACCTGTGAAACCATTATTTTAGTCAAGGTAGCTGAGCCACACCAGGTCAGTTTAAACCGACAAAAACTAACTTAATAATCTCACAGAAGTGTGTGCCAATTATAAACCATAAAAATAGAGTTTATAAAACGCTACATAGTAAATGGACTGTATAAACCGCTGTTGGGCCTACCTGCAATTAAAGCACTAGAGCTGATAAGACGAGTTAATATGGTGCGGGGGCAGCCAGAAGATTTTAAAGCTCAGTACTCGGTGGTGTTTTCTGGATTAGGAAAATTAAAGGAGCCATACAAAATTGAGCTGGAACCAGGGGCAGTCCCATACGCTCTGTCGACACCGCGCAGGGTACCACTGCCGCTGCGGGACAAAGTTAAGGAGGAGTTAGAGCGTATGGAAGCGATGGATGTGATATCCAAGGTAACACAGCCAACACAGTGGTGTGCCAGATTAGTTGTGGCACCAAAGGCACAACCCGGAAAAATAAGACTGTGTGTGGACATGACCCACCTGAATAGATGGGTGAGAAGAGAAATACATATTCTCCCTGCGGTTGACCACACACTCGCCATGCTGTCCGGAGCCAAAGTTTTTACAAAACTGGATGCCACCTCTGGCTTTTGGCAGATCCCACTGGCAGAAGAGAGCTGACTTCTCACAACATTTATCACTCCTTATGCATTCAACCGCCTGCCATTCGGGATCTCATCTGCTCCTGAGCACTTTCAGCATCGTATGTCACAGATGCTGGAGAGGTGCGATGGAGTGGTGTGTCACGCTGATGACATCATCGTCTTTGGAGAGGACATGCAGCAGCACAACGAGAGACTACACAAAGTACTATGGACTCTCGAGAAGGAAGGACTGACGCTGAATGAGAAATGTGAGTTCACAAGGGACAAGATTATGTTTGTGGGCCATTGTGTTACAGCTGAGGGGGTGTCCCCGAACCCGAATAAAGTCAAGGCAATCATGGAGATGCCGGAGCCGACTGATACAGAGGGGGTGAGGAGAGTCATGGGGATGGCGAACTACCTCGGAAAGTTTCTCCCCTATCTAGCATCGTACACAAAACCACTAAAGGACCTGCTGAGTGAAAAAAATGAGTGGAACTGGGGAACACCACAGAAGGAGACGTTCCAGAAACTGAAAGATGAACTGAGTTCACAGCGTGTTCTGGCGTCATACTCACTAACAGCAGAGACGTGTGTGGCAGCAGACGCCTCATCCTACGGGATAGGAGCGGTCCTCACACAGGAACAACCAGATGGGGCCTGGAGACCCGTAGTGTTTGTCTCAAGAGGCTTAACTGAAACAGAGAAACACTACGCCCAAATAGAGAAAGAGGTTTTGGCGGCGACGTGGGTGTGCGAAAGATTGGCACCCTACATTCATGGTCTCAGATTCAGGTTGGAAACCGACCACAAGCCTTTGGTGCCTCTCCTGAGTACAAAAGCTTTGGAGGACCTACCACTGAGTAAGTAAGTAAGTAAGTAAGTAAGTAAGTAAAGTTTATTTATATAGCGCCTTTCACAGATATACATCACAAAGCGCTTGACAATATAAACAAAAAAACAAAACAGAGAAAACATTGAAAATAAAAAACTAAACAGAGATTTGGGGTACCAGATACAATATTTGGGCAAGATTTGGGGTACCATCAGGGGACCTACATTGTAAATTATGAGTTAAAGTGGGACATTTACTTGGGCTTGGGCAGAGAGAAATATTGGGGCAAACTTCAATACAATATTTCACCCTCAGCCTGAGCTGCTATCCTTCGAGTCTTAGCTGAACCCTTATCAGCTTTGAACAAGGCCTCTCAGTCTCTCCCTCACTACGGGGACTGATCAGAAATGACTTCAGCATGCCTGCTGAAATGCCTCCCTTGCTGACCGGGACGTATCCACGGACTGTCCGGCGAGGTCCTCGGTGGCCACGCCTTCCAGGACCACCACTCCGAGTCTGGGGACTCCAGCCTCAGCTCGTGGAGAATCCAACGCCTACCAGATCCAGGAGCGTCCACCTTTCAGTGAGCGAACACCACTTTCTGATCGAGAGGTTTGCTTTGATAAAGCTTAATTCTTCCAAACTAAATTAAGCCAAACTAAATCCCATTCCAAACTCAAATTAGCCTAAATTGACTCTTAAAGTCACAACTAGGTTAACTAAATTAACTAACTTCCCTAGTCATTAAAACATATGCTACGGTCCGTTAAAACTCACAATTAACCTATCTTTAACATCCTCAACATGTTTAAGAATATTAATTGTGTTTACATCAAACTTTCAAACTGTCTTATCTGTCTGTGTTCTTAGGTTTTTCAAATTAAATGGTTGTTCAATCTTATCTGGTCTCAGCTTCACGTTATTAATAAGGTATTTCAATTCACTGTACTCTTTCAAAGAACCTAGATACCTTCAATAAATATTAGCTATTATCAGGGTTAAATGACAGTTCATCACTTTTCATTATAAACCAAAAATAAGCCTCAACACTGAGGGTGTTGAGGTTCCGGCTGAGACTGATGAAGTTTTTGTTCGACATAGTACATGTTTCAGGGAAAAGCTTGATAACGGCTGACACTCTGTCAAGAGCACCTGTGAAATACACAGTGTCACAAGAGGACATAAAGAACGAACTGGAGGTCAAGGTGTTTGTGGATGCTGTGATTCAAGGCTTGCCAGTGACGGAGACAAGACTTAAAGAGATTCTGCAAAGACAACAAGTGGACCCTGTTTGTGCAAAACTCATCCAATATTGTAAGTCAGGGTGGCCCGAGAAACACACACTAACACCAGAGTTGGGACTTTTCTGGCCGGAGAGAGAAAATATATCCCTGGCAGGAGATATGCTAATGAGAGGACAAAGACTTGTGATTCCACAGGACATGAGGCAGGAAATACTAAACCTGCTGCACAGCGGACATCAAGGAATAGTCAAATCCAGAGCAAGAGCTCGCCAGGTGGTCTGGTGGCCAGGCCTGTCAGTACAAATCAGCCAACTAGTGGACAACTGTAACACGTGTTCGCAACACAGGACTGCACACAAAGAACCACTGATGACGACCCCAGTACCACAGAGTGGGTACCGACCTCTTTTTCTGGGATAAAGAAGTATACATTCTCGTTGTGGATTATTTCTCGATGTATATCGAGGTGGCCAAGCTGAAGGTGGCATCAGCAGCTACAGTGATAGCAGCCATCAAAGACACTTTCGGTCGTCACGGGATTGCAGAAACTGTTGTGTCTGACAATGGACCACAGTACAGCACTGAACTGTTTAAGGAGTTTGCAGCAGAGTTCGGGTTCACTCACATCACCAGTAGCCCACTATACCCGCAGGCAAATGGTGAGGTGGAGCGAGCGGTGGCTACAGTGAAAGGACTGTGGAAGGGGGGTGAGGAGAAGACAAAAGCGCTTCTAGCGTACCACGCTACACCGCTCGAGTGCGGCTATTCCCCTGCACAGCTTCTGATGGGCAGACAGCTGAGGACGACTCTCCCGCAGCATCCGGCTAACCTGTTGCCACGATGGCCAAACATCAAAAGGTTCAAAGACAAACAGAAGCAGTCGAAGGAAAACCAGCAACGGTACATCAACCGTCGACACAGAGCCTGCCCACTGACGCAGCTGGACCCGGGTCAAGCGGTGTGGCTCACAAGAGATAATAAAGAAGGGACAGTTGTACAGCAGGCGATGACACCGAGGTCCTATGTCATCAACACGGATGAAGGACAGATCAGGAGGAATCGCATACATGTGAGACTGTTAAAGTCAACACCGGCAACAACACAGGTTACTACTGTAGAGCAGAGGATTGTTAACACACAAACAAATCCCATACTGTCTACACCTAGGAATAACACAGGTACTGAGGCTGAAGATACACCTTATGTGACAGCACCAGGCCGTGTATCTCGTGCACCAAAACGTTTGGATTTGTAGGGTCACAGTAAGATGAAGAAGGAAAAAAATGTTTGCCACAGTTTTCTGAAATGAAAAAAAAAGTTAATGTGGATGTTTTGTTAGTGTGGGAGTTTTGTTATAGAAAATAAACAAAAGGAAGAAGAAAGAAAAGCTGCAGTTATGGGGTTTTGATTTAAGGAGGATTCTGACTAAAAAGAGGAGGTGTTGGATAAAGCGGAACTAATGTGTGTACGTGACAACACGGATATGTTTTGGTGTAACACTTGATGAAAAGGTTATTAAAAAGAGAACGTTGTTCAGAACTAGCAGGAGGTGTTGTCTGTGTCTCACACTACACGTTAAGACAAAGAAGCTAACGTAACACAGCCAAGTTCAAAACATCATTTGGTCAGACCTCCTTCTCATTCAGAGGTCCTCAGCTCTGGAACAATTTACCATCAGCAATAAAACTGTTAACAGATTTAAGAGTTTTTAATACCCAGGTGAAACAATGGCTGAAACAAAAGCAAACCTGTGAACACTGATATGTCCCATATGTGCATCCTATATATTCTTATTTGTCTAAGTTTCTTGTGCATATGTGTGTAAAATGATAAGTATTGTTATTGTTCTACCTCAAAAGTCCAACCAAGGACTAGGTTTGCAAATTAGCCTGTGGCTAGAAAACCTCTGTACAAAACAACGGTTACATTGTCCCACATTGTAACATTGTCTTCTTGTGCTGTCCTTGATAAATAAACTAAACTAAACTAAACTAAGCTGTTTAAACTCTCTCACATGCAAGTTTTTTATAAAACAAACCATACATCAAAACTGAGACTTTTTTGTATTTTTTTCTTTGTGTCTTTTTTAAATGATTTGCACTTTTCTCTCAGAAACCTTTAGAGAGAAGAAAGTACATCCTCAAACTGGCATACTTTCATTATTTTGAGCTCATTATTTTCTCTTTATTATTGGAAGTAAAGATTTTTCATTAACTTGGCATAGACCCAACTTAAATACATCAAAACATGAACAAATGAAATGTGACCATCAGATCTTTTTGTCATAGATTATTCAAAAAATCTTTATGCATGATTTGAAGTTTTAACACAAACTGTTTGCTTTTTGCTGATAATAAATCAAGGCTCCTGTTTCACAGTTACTATGGCAACCTCAACGTGACACTGGCAGCAGCTTTAATGTTTCTGTTGGTCTTTACTCTCTTTACAACTTTTATGCTTTATACATCAAAATGTACACTTTATGTCATAGTATAGATTACTACAGAGATCTTATCATTGAGCTTTATAGATAAATTTGAATTTCAGGTAGTGGCTGCATTTGGCAACATTTCTTCAGAAATCTTCTCAAATGTTAACATTAACAGACTGGCTATTATTTTGGAGGAGTGCAAAAATCACAGATCACACTATTATTTATTTTGAATAATTTCATCCTCAGAATGACAGACACAGTGTATAAAATGTATAGTATAGATCCAATATATGATGCACATAATCAGCATCCTCTTACTCACATACATGTACAGACATTAGAGACGTACATGCTGTCACCCTGACCGTGTTTTACCCATGCTATCACCATTTCTCCCCCGGGGTAAAAGAACCACCTCTTCACTCTCTCCATGCTTGTTTGCCTGAGGCGTGCAGGGATTAGCTAAAGCGATTATCACAAGCTTTTGCACTTTTGTGAAGATGAATCATGGTAATGCTACACAGCAAAGATACCCATGCATGTTCAAACCCCTGGACTTGATTTGTGATTTTCAAAAACTCCAGAGGAGCCAGTTGGCTTTGCCTCAGTGAGCCAGATGCAGGTGAGTCAACTGTAGCCAAACTGGCAACTTATCACAGATTTGTGTTGCCATGCACACACTTTGATCATGCACATACACACATTCTGCTTACTCACACCCACAGAGCAACATGAATATGATACACTTGCAAACAACACATCGATCACATTTCAGGACACTTTGAGAGGTTCAGATGTTCAAGAGTATTGTTTGTTGACATTACATGCCTTTCAAATGACATTACAGCTTAGTCAAGTCTAAGTCAGTCACTCAGTGAAATGGAGCTGTCACAATATCTATGGGGAGAACCAGCCTTTGGCAAGTTCTGACTTTGCTACAATGCTGCACATCACTAACACATGTTCGCCTCAAGGCTTTCTGACTTCTGAGAACCGTGTCTTTTTTATATTTGTATTAAGAGTAGCGTAGCTGGCAGAAGTCCAGACAAGATGCTAGTCTAATTCCAGGTTTGTTTGCATGTAGCCATCTAGATGTAAAGGTTAAACATGGTCCCCTGGGTGTTCTTCTTCATACTTATGTTTCCTTTAGCTTTTTCTAACTAGACACCAGCTCTTTTCCTGCAGACGTTGTTTTCTAATTGTGCTTCCTTTTTTTTTTGCTGTTCTGCAGCCTTCATGCCATCTTCCTAGCTGAACAGATGATTATGGCCTCTGGTTTCTCTCCTCAGCCCAAAAAGCTCTGGAGGGTGTTCTCATTAACAAGACTTGTCAGTGAAACCTGCTAGCAGTGCTAATTTATTTCCCACTGTACATACAAAACGTGCTATAAGTAGATCACACACACATTTGACTTACACTGATGTTTGTGAGCCTGTTTACCTCTTTATCTTTCTCACACACACACACAAACACTATACACAATACAGTTACTCTACAAAAAGTGTTAACCTTAGATTGCAAGATATGTAAAGGCTAGGATATCAGTACTTCAACAAATAATATGCATATTTTTTCCTGAACATACGTGTTTGATTGTGTTTACTTGAGCATTTGTTTATGAGAGTTAAAAGAGATCGGCTCTCAAACCGCTGCCTGTGTTTTTTCCTTTGGGAGACCGTCTCTGCCAGCATCTTTCTTCTTTTTTTTTTTTTTCCCGGTGTCCTGTCCGGCTGTGGAGCAAACAGAATAATGTCTGAGTGCCAAAAACAAGCCCAACAGTGTTGCTGTTTCAGGTGAGAGGTTACAGCCACTGCTATAAAACTCCTCCTGATTTTTGTTTAAATATAACCCCCAAAATCTTTATTAGAATATTGTTATGGTTGATTGGACACGGAGCCTGAAAGTGAAGGGAAGGGTACAGAAAGAGGGATGGGGGAGAAAGTAAACAGAAAAAGAAGAGAACAAGAGATGTGAAGAGTTCACTTCTAGACCTGCAAATAAAGCACAAACAAACAAAACAGGGAGAAAAGATACAGCAGCAACAAACAGCATATGAATATACAACAGTTGTGATATTCTTCAAATGTATACGTATACACCAGTTCAAGAGAGTTCAGTGTCAACCACAGCCCCAGTTAATGTGTCTGAAAACACCTGAGTCCGTCTTTATGTGAATACCTTGTGATCACCTGTGTGTGTATATACGCGCTTGTTTATGTAAGGTTTCTCTATTGAAATATTCAATAATAAGTTCGAGGAGCCACAGACCCGCCCCCAAGGCCCACGGAGGATGCGAAGGAGGTCCAGGCCCCAGACGTCCAGAGGCCACCCAGGGCACGGACATCCCAGGGAGATCGCCGTCAGGGCAGCCACTAAACTCTCCCCCAGAGGGCGCAGAGACTCACCCCACGTGGGCCCCCCGGCAGTCACCGCGCTAGAGCCCCTGGGGGGTCGCGACTAGGAGCTCACAGGCACCGCCTGCAGCCGGCCATCCAGGGTAGATCTAGCCGGAACCAGAGACCCGAGACCCAGGAGCGAACCAGCTCCAGCAGAGGCCCGACCACCCCCGAGGGCCCAGATCCCACCAGGCAGCCACAGGAAGAAGAGCAGGCAGACGCCCCCAGCACCCAGACCCAGACCCCGAGACACCCCAATACGCCAGCGGAGAAAGGCACCACCAATGCCGAGGCGCAGCCAGGGAGGATAGTCTCTGCTGAGGAGGGTCTAGCATGTCACAGAAAAGGGGGGGGGGGGGGGGGGG
>SSNR01000064.1:121303-141718 GCA_006937965.1 Callopanchax toddi | reverse complement strand
GGGGGGGGGGGGGGGGGGGGGGGGGGGGGGGGGGGAACGAAACCTGACAGAAAAACAGTCACACACAGACACAATCACTCTCCCTTCCTCATGCGTGCACACACATTCCTGCAAACATACTGACACACAATAGACGCTATACACCCACTCTCGCTCCCCATGCACACTCTATGTTCAGGACCAGGGACCGGCGCCCTAAGGGTGAAGCCGGCCCTGAGATCCAGATGATGGTCCCTCCCTTACTGAAGTGGGGATAAGCAGACCACCGCGCACCCCGCCGCAGCCGAGCAGCCCCCCACCGCAGCCCCCGACCAGACGGCCCACTCCACTCCAGGCCCCAGGCAGCGAGCAGAGAACAGGGATGTGTGAAGACCCCAAGTCTCCCCCCACCTGCTCCAATGTGGTGTTGATGCGTGTTGTAGTAAGATGCTTTTAAAAAGAGTGGGGGGCGGCCCGCCATCCCCCGCCCTGGATCCTAAGTGTCTAAATGTGTGGAGGTGGGTAATGACACCGGAGGAGAGGTTAGCCGGCTAGACCTCCCTCCCCCCCGGGTATTACTGGATGTAATTTCTCCAAAGACCCTAGATGCATAATGTAAGAATGGCTGGGGTGGAAGTGTTTAAATTGTGCAATAAAATTGGGCCACAGGCTGCCACAGGACTGCAGAGATGGTGTTCCACACCCATGACGTACCCGTGACCCAAAGCCCTGTGTGTGTGGTGATGTGACGGAGCAGAGGGAGGGAAAAATCCGGGGATGGGGAGGCAAGACTGGGGGGACAAGCCCTCCCAGGGAGCCAGCTCCCCCGCTGCCAGCATCTTTCTGTGCTAGCTTCTTTTTTAAACTCTTTATTTTGAAATATTTTTCACAATTTTTTTAAACAAGACAAATAAATAAATAAAACAAAAAAAAAAACAAACTAACTTGTAAACACAGACAAAGAAAAGAATAAATAAATAAATTAAATAAACCACAGATCGGAGGAACAACTTTAAGGGCATAGTAAGATCAGTTTCATCCCTTTTTTTCTTTTTCCTTTTCTTTTTCTCTTCTTTTTCCCTCTTTTCTTTCTGTTGAACAGTTTCAGCCCATATTTATACATGTTATCATATACCAGTCCAAACCAAAAATGGAACTGAAAGATGACCAGTCCTTTACAAACCTGTCCAGAGCTCCATCCAGAACACTATACAGTCTTTCATATGGCAGTAGTGCTAATAGTTTTTCATACAATAAAAATAAAGTAGGAGGATGATCTTCTATCCAAACATGTAAAATACATAACCGAGCAACATATAACATTATGGACACACACTTTGTTTTTTTTAAACTGTTAGTACCAAGAACACAGATCTTTGGGTCCATTGGGAGTTTAACACCAGTATACTTTTCAATTTCCACAAGAACAGAAGACCAAACTGAGGCTATAACAGGACATGACCAGATTAAATGAAAATAAGTTCCTGTCTCTTTTTGACATTTTTGACACATTGGTGTACACGTATTATCATATTTACTCCGGATTATAGGAGTCACATGCAATTTATTTATAATTTTAAACTGTGTTTCACGTGATTTATTCGATCTTGTAATTTGTTTTGCACTTTCCAATATTCTACTCCATGTTTGATCATTCAGTTGAGACCCCAAGTCTTTTTCCCAGCTTTGTTTAATATTTATAGAAGTTTTACTGTTTAATATTTTGATCATAAAAGTAAGTTATTATTTTTCCTTTTAATGTAGTTGCCTTTAAAAGTAAATCCTCTAAAATATTAGTTTTGATACCTACTTTATAATAAGGAATAGAATTTAAATAGCTTCTGATTTGTAAATATCGAAAGAATTGAATTTGTGGAAGATTGAATTCATGTTATATTTGTTGAAAAGACTTACTGTAAGTGTATCGTTTAAATATAAATCAGCTATTTTTGTGATACCAGCTGTTTGCCATTCTCTAAATCCAGCATCAGTACAGGTTTGATGAAGATCAGGATTATTAAAAATGGGTGTGTAGTATGAATACTGATGGATCCCAACATATTTACGTATAGTAGTTATAGTCTTGTATATATTTTTAACAATATAATTATTACTAAATTTATTTTTTTTTGTTTTTAAAACATAAAAATGGAAAATACTCTAACTGACCGTTATCCATACCTATACCTTCTAAGTCAGGGAAGCAAAACTGACCTTTTTTAACCCATTTTAACACAAATTTTAATTGAGAAGCCCAGTGACAACATTTTAAATTAGGAATTGCAAGCCCTCCCTTATTTATAGGCAGCTGAAGTTTTACAAGTTCCATCCTTGGCCGTTTATTATTCCAGACAAACGCACCTATAGCACTATGTATTGTTTTGAATAGTTTAGAAGGTATAAATGTTGGTAGCATTTGTAAAGGATACAATAAGCGTGGGAGAACATTCATTTTAATAATTGCAATACGATCAAGCAATGAGAGTGATAGATTAGTCCATCTTGAAAGATCAGTTTTTACTTTTGCTATAACAGGTAAGAGATTATCTTTGATTAGGTTAGAGAGATTGGTAGAAAAGAAAATTCCAAGATATTTAAATCCATTTTTAGTTACTTTAAATGGGTAATAGTCAGTTAAGTTATTATTTTTATCTCCAACTGGCAGAGCTAAAGATTTTTCAAAATTAATTTTATATCCAGAAAAGTTACTGAACTCTTTATTAATTTTAATTAAAGGTGGGATCGATGCAGTTGGAGTTTTCAAAAATAAGAGTACATCATCTGCATATAATGATATTTTATTTGTACAGTGATTTGTTTGAATACCTTTGATCTGGTCATTTAATCTTATAGTCTCTGCCAGTGGTTCAATTATTAAAGCAAACAGTAGAAGGGACAGAGGACACCCCTGTTTTGTACCCCTCTCAAGCAAAAATGTCTCAGATTTTGTTCCACTAACCAATACGACAGCTTGTGGTGATGTATACAATAGTTTAATCCAATTTATAGAAATTTCATTGAATGAGAACTCTTTTAAAGTTCTAAATAGGTAATTCCATTCTACGCGATCAAAAGCTTTTTCGGCATCCAACGTAATGACGACTGCTTCCTCCCTCTTGAATAATAAATACTGAAATATCCCAAGCAGTCGTCTTACATTGGAGCAGGACTGTCTATTTGGTATAAATCCTGTTTGATCCGTAGCTACAAGTTTATGAATTATAGTATTTAGACGCATTGCTAAGATATTTGCCAATATTTTTGAATCTGTATTTTGAATTGATAAGGGCCTGTATTTTGAAGGATCTTCAGGATTTTTATGTTCTTTAAGTATTACTTTAATTATAGACTGCTGCATGGTATTGGGTAACTTCTAGCTTGTGTTAGCTTCTTTAAATCTCTCCATCCTGTGTGTGTGTGTGTGTGTGTGTGTGTGTGTGTGTGTGCGCGCGCGCGCGCGCACGCGCGAGCGGGAGTGCTGGAGAGAGTTAAAGGGGTTTTACTGGTGTATACGTGTTACCTGACAGGTTTGGCATATCAGTATGCAACTTATCATCAGCTTTAGTAAAGCATTGTTGTAGAATTTTCAGTTTTACCCACAGAGGTGATGTTTGTCCTGTGCTCGCTGACACGTGAAGATACAATTTTACTTCAGAAATTCTTTAGTTTCCATGCATTTTGTTTGTTTTTCCCAACTAAAATACATTTTCACTACACGTGACTACACATTGGGCTTGTTCATTTTCAGGACATCTGTCTCATTTATTGAACCCATCCTTAAAAAACCCAGTCTGGACTCCTCTCAGCCAAATAACTACAGGCCCATTTCCAAATTGAGCTATATCTCTAAACTTTTAGAAAGAGTTGTGGCTGATCAGCTGGTCTCTTTTCTGGAACAACACAACATTTTTGGTAAATTCCAATCTGGTTTCCATAAAAGCATTCACCAGAAACAGCTTTACTCAAAGTATCCAGTGACATCATGATGGCAGCAGACTCCGGGAAGTTTACAGTCGTTGGACCTTTCTGCAGCTTTTGACACTGTTGATCACAGCACCTTAATAAACAGACTCCGTGACTTGGTGGGGATCTCTGGAACAATGTTAGACTGGTTAAGATCGTACCTCTCAAACAGAAGTTTCAGTGTCCATATAAACAACATCATGTCAGATACTACAGATTTGTTCTGTGGGGTACCCCAAGGCTCTTTTCTGGGTCCACTCCTGTTTTTACTATATATCCATCCTCTTGGACAGATCATTAGTAGATGTCACAATGTCTCCTACCACCTTTATGCAGATGACATTCAGCTGTACTGCTCCTTCAAGGACTCAGAGTTCTACAAACTGTCTGAACTACTGGAGTGTCTGTCAGCCATTACTAACTGGTTAGAAAATAACTTCCTTCAGTTAAACCCTGAAAAGACTGAATGTCTGATTGTTGCCCCTGATAGGATGGTCCCTCTGATCAGTCAACAGATTGGACATTTTTCTGCTGTAAAGTCAAACCTGAGGAATCTGGGTGTTATTTTCGACCAATCAATGTCTCTTGAAGGTCACTCAAAACAGCTGGTCAGAAACTGTTTTTATCATCTGAGAAATATTTCCAAACTGAGAAAGTTGGTGTCAAAACCAGAACTGGAAATGGTTCTTCATGCTTTTATCTCCTCCCGTCTAGATTACTGTAACACACTTTTCACATGTTTGAACCAAAAAGCCCTTTATGGCCTTCAGCTGGTCCAGAACTCTGCAGTGAGGCTCCTCACTGGAGCAAACAGAAAAGATCACATCACTCCTATTCTGAAGTCTCTGCACTGATTACCTGTTAAATGTAGAGTTCATTTTAAAATCCTGACTCTAACTTTCAGGGCCCTACATGGTCAAGCTCCTCTTTATGTTACTGAACTGATAAAGCCGTACGCTCCAACGCGAGTCCTCAGGTCCACAGACCAGAATCTCCTAACAGTTCCAAGGACCAGATTTAAAAGTCGAGGTGATCGCTCCTTCCAGTCTGTTGCACCTCGACTTTGGAATGAACTTCCTTTAGTTTTACGCTGTATAGACAGTCTGGACTCCTTTAAAAAGCAGCTGAAGACCCAAATATTTAAAACTGCTTTTAAATAACTCTTTTATGTTCTCTCGTTTTTGTTTAACGATTTTGATTTGTAATGATATTTTGTTTGTTTTATTGATTTTATTTGTTTTTTTTATCATGTTTGATTTTGTTTTTGTGAAGCACTTTGTGATTTTTTTTCTGTGAAAGGTTCTATATAAATAAACTTTACTTGCTTACTTATAGAAAATTTCAGATAAAAGCAAAGGTGGTGGACACCCACTTTCAAAGTTTCTGGCTAATACACTGGTTCAGATTGACTTTCCATTTTAACAAAGATCAAGGCAAGACTTTGGGAATCACTGATCTAGTGTTAAGTAATAATTCTGTAATGTAATAATATTGTATTAATAGCACTCTGTAATATGTTTAACTTTCATCAGGACATGTTTTGTTTTGTTGTTGTTTATAGTTTTTAGGTGCTCTACTACATAATTGACCAAAACCTCAAAGGGTTCAAACCAACAAATTGTATGAAAACATAGAAAAACTTAAAGTGCCCATGACATTGTTTTCCGTGTTTTCTGACTTATCTATCATGTTGCAACGTTGAGTTCTCACCTTAAACATTCCAGAAAGTGCAAAAAACGGCATCCATCTGTCTCCTAGTACAGCCAGTGAGAAGCTCTTCAAGATTTCAGACCCAGGTTTCAAACCGTTTTTTTCACTCCAGCCCGCTATGAGGTCATAGTGATCCGGACTTGCTTATATGGTAAATTATCCGCCCACATGCACGTTCACGAGACCTGGAGCAAGGCATTGCTGCCGCCATTGACCATAGACCGTGTAGTGTTTAGTTTCAGTTTAGTTTATCTTTCACGTGACAGCACTGCCCCCTACTGCAGCAGAAGTGTCAGGCTGCCAAATAAGGAGAAACCCAGCAGAACCGGAAGGCGGCGCATTCTTCTGATCTCTGAGTTGCTCGTTAGGAAATAATTACAGTGTATTTTGAGTTATAATGGTGCAACGCTAATCTAGAGGCATCAAAGATTAAATCTGTTTAATATAAATTGATTTAAATATGGAGTCATGGGCACTTTAAAATAGGTCAAACAAGCTGCCTGTAGCAATGTGTTAACAACTCGATTTTTAAAAATTGTCGACGTCAAATATAGTAGTTCATGCACCACGCCCACACGCCACACACACACGGGTGACCAATACAAAGCAGCATCAAAGTTGGGAATACTTTAAACGCAGCCAGAAGTGTCAAGGTATAGTTATCTACCTATTTGTAGTTACTTTGGCTTTAAACAGACATATAGTGGCAGCAAAGAGCTCCAACATCTATTGTTCACCATCCCGCTGAGTGTGCTAACTAAGCTAACACAGCCATGTTTCAGGAGGTATAATGTTATGGTTGGGAACATTCAAACTCTGAAATGTATGGATTTTAGTTGTGTAATGTGTCAAGGCCCAGGGTACACATTTAATACGCTTTTATTTAAGGAAAAAATATCAAACTAATTGTTCAATACTGATACTTTGTGTTGAAGGTGTGTTATAGATGCTGTCAATTGCAAGGTTTAGCAAAGCTGAAGAATATCCAGAACAAGCATGTCGACATTGTTTTTGAATATGCTTCACAAAGTCAGTTGACTTTGATAAACGCTGAGGAGTTGCTGAACTAAAACAGGTTTTTAAATGCAGTTATTTGTGTTTTTGTATTTTTCTGATTGTAATGCCAAATCAGTGAATTACTCTTTTAATTAGGTCCATTTGTCAGGCAAGGATTTTAATAATAGACAATAATTAATAAAACAAGATTCATGTGTAAGTAATAAAACCCTATAAATAGAAGGAAGATCATGGCTGACAGTAATAAAAAGCATCTGCTACACCATTAAGGTTTTTCTATTTTACTGGGCAATAAAATTCAAGTGCTTCACACAAAAGTAAAGAATGTAACATTCACTCTAAAAAACAAGCAAGTCACAATAATTACTTCTTGATAGCACATCTCAGTTATTAACACTCAGTATTAGTGAACCTGCTCCTGGTGTTTGATAACTCAACTTTTCATTGAACTTTCAGCTCAGTGCCTCTCTGAAACATTTCACAATTAGAAGTTCTAATTGCTTTTTTTAATGTCATCGTGGTCCAACACCAGCTCCTGGATTCCAAAAATCACAGTCTGCCTTTCAAAGGAAAAAAACAAGTAATAAAGCCTCCGACTACACAGTGAGATTTTGCTTATCTTCCATACAGGATGTGTAATTATTTGTATGGTTTTCTATGAATAAAAAGCCAAAGGGAGTTCTCTGGTTTATGCTGTGACCTCTGAAATTGGAAAACAGAAGCTTTTGTTAAAGTTTTGATAGAGAGATGTTGATTAGATTTGAGAACTACAGCCTAGATTTCCTGCAGCAGTTGAGAAAAGCAATTTTGTGTTGTTTGCTTCCTTGAGAAAACAATATGAAAATTATTATTTTTTCTTGCAAGTATTTTCTATGCTTACGGTTGAAGATTAAAATAAAATATGTGTTAAATGCTTTGTTTTTTTATGTACTAAGCTGCCTTTTTAATCTGGTATGTCTGCATGTGTCCTTCTGTCCTTCATTGTGAAAGAAGATAAAACTTTGGTTGTGTGGCGCAGAAGTGAGATGGGGTGATGACTGGAAGGTCTGAGTTTAGATTATCTGACAAGTGTATCAACTATTTTTTTCTGAATTAGAAAAATAGCACCTGAACATTTGTTTTTTTTAGTTAAAAATTTGTTTCCCCACCAGCTCAGCTGTGAGAACACTTCTCGACGATGCTGCAGTGGTCAGTTGCTGTCCAAATCACATTGTTGCACATTAAGATAGAAACTGACCAATCAAAGGACACTAATAACAGGCCCCGCCTTCAGAATCTCAAAAGTCTTCAGTTTAATAAGCAAAGGCTGAGTAGCTTAGCATGCATTGAAAGAGCTGAGCGTGCGCTCCTCAGTGCTGTGCCCTTCTAACTCACAGTTGCACGCGCGGTCACTCACGCAAATGCTCTGTGCTCGCAAATACTGTTCTGCTCGCTTACAGTGCAGAAATGCCTTCTCGCAATGTACATTTTCACTCACGAGTTGTTACTTCCTCTATCGTATCATGCAACATACAAAATAAATAAATGTTCTGAAATGTCGTGAGTAAAATAACACCTCACCAGACTAGATCAGGGTTATTCAATTCCGGTCCTCGAGGGCCACTATCTGCATTTTTTCTGTGTTTCCGTGCACCAACACACCTGATTAAATGATTGAATCAGCTCTTCAGCATGTCCTCAAGTTCTTCAGAAGCCTGTTAATCACTCATTGATTCAAACCAGGTGCGTTGGTGCATGGAAACATAGAAAACATGCAGGTAGTGGCCCTCGAGGACCGAAATTGAATAACCCCGGACTAGATGATCTGTGCTTATAGAAAAAAGATTGTGTATTATAAGCCATTCAGTCACCGTCTCTAAAACAAATGAGAAGTGAGGAAATGGGTTTTTTTTTCTAAGTAGCAGCAGTTTCTGAGTCATCTGCATGTGTTTTCTATTAACTCAGACCTGAAAATACAGTCATTGTTAGATTAGTCACATATAAAAGGAAACAGTTTTCCCAGCAAGAACATTAGGTGGATAAATTGAATAGTTCAAATGCTTACGTTTTTTTTAGATGAAAAAAATGTTGCTTTAATAAGATGACTAACTTATTTTTTTGACTATGACACAAAATGTAATTAATATCTCTGCTGTGCATAAATGCTGTTGGTCATTGAAAGAGAAAGTTTGGATGACACCAGCACCTAACATCTGAAAGACTCTTTAAAATGTACATTTGTGAACCATTCTCCAGCTAAATGAGAACATAAAGCTGCATATCATCAGCATTTAAATGCAAATGAGTTCCTGAGCAACACACACAGTATTTAGCCGAGAGGAGTTGGAGGAAAGTACAACAAAGGACTGGGGACACAGTGCTGCTATACACTGAAATGAACATCAGAAACCTCATATATTTTGCCAAATGATATACTTTCTGAGTGACTAGACAAGTATAAAAACATCCATAACATATCTCAGTCTGAGATACTAAATGAAATATGTAATTTATCAATTTTATTGCTTGTGTTGTCGAATGCTGCTCTCAAGTCATGCCGTAGTGAAATGGAAATGAAGTTGTCTATGCCTTGCAAAGGATAATTTGCTAATGTTAAAAAAAAAGTGGAGATGAAGGTATTTGAAGGCAGAGTGAAGAGGTTTGGAAAATGCATTTAGTTTCAAAGTGGGATGATGCGAATACAAGACATTTAGTAGGGTGGCAGATGAAGACACCTCACACACACGTTCTATTATGACGGGTCTGTAAATGTTAACACTTCCAGGATTCAGAGTGAATTTTTTAGCAAAGGCAGGTGGAAAAATGGCACTCAGAAAGCTAATTGGTAATTTGGCTTGCAGGAAATCAAGCAGACAGGTTTAAAAGTTTGTTCAGCACAAATAAAACTTTTGATTTTAAATAAAACAAAAGTAGGATCTTTAAAGGATTTTATTGTGACTGAATGTTTTATTATTTACTTTGGGAGGGCATACCACCATTCAATATGGCTGATTTCACTTTAAATGTATAATTCATGATAATGAACTCGGATTTTATCGATTTGATGCTAACAGCTCCCTCCCGTCCTCGGTGGTTCCAGCCTCATTTTGCATTCTGTCACATTCCTCTGAGCCATTTTTCAGACTCCAAACCACATAACACAAATGTACACATAACTGGTGCTGTGTTCTAGGCCAGACTGTATCAGATCTCTTGCTGCAGGGCTTTAGGTGTTGCAGTAGTACACAGTGATACAAAATCTGGGCCAAGGCCTCAGGGAACAGTAATCTATACAGAACGTATCAAATCCATCACTGAATTTGTAGACTATTGATCCAGAAAAACACGTTGAATCACAACCACAGAAAGGAAGGGTAAAAAGGCCAAACGAGTGCTGTGAGGGAACGGGTGTAGGGATATGAGCTATGGTTTGCTGTGTAAATACCTTTGGCCTGAGCGACTTGTGTGTCTCAGTGTGTGTGCTTCTTCACAACTTGGTATCCAATGTAGCATAGATGGCTATTATGCAGCAAAGTTAAGTTTTAACCACTTTTTTCTTTTTTGAGAGAGGTTTTATTCTGCCTGATCTGTCTTTCCTTCTGTGCCTTTTCACCCAGTCGTCACTAAAACACGCTCTAATTGCCAGTAGACTCCACTTCTCTTTTACTCTCTCACTTTGGGTCTGACATCCATTTCTCCTGTCTCCACACAAGCATGCAATGCAGACAAGAATGGGAACGAGATGTTTAAAAAGTCAACCTGATGGGGCTAACAAGAGTCTTTGGTTTTCACTACACTGCATCCTGTAATTACTGTATATAGTAGATACAGTAGCTGTGCTCATGTTCATGTAGGGCACTTCCTGTCTTTTTGAGAGATTACTCATAATTTATATGGTAAATAATTAATATGGTGAATTTACCATAATTTATATAGTGTTCATATGTGTTGAACGTACACATAACAAACACACAGAGTCCTGCAGCAGCACAGCTTTCTTTGCTAAAGTAGATGCCTGGGAGTTGATGAGTTCCAATGAGTGAGTTCCAATCAAACACTTTTGTGCTTGTCTGGAGGAATACTAATCAAATCTAATGCTCATTAAAGATGTTGATTAGTCAAAAATTATGTCCTGTGGTTTTTGTGGTTGGGCTCCAAGTGACTCTTTGTGCATAATTGGTTTGTAAGTCTATACAAACATGTTCTCTGTGATACTTAACTTGCTAGTTAGTTACTATGTGATAATGATTTCATTTGTTTTTCTGTAACTTTATTGAGGGACAGACACTGATATTAATAAAATAAAGTAGCTTATTAAAGGAAAAGACATTGCACTGCAGATGCTGCACTGATCCGCCTGTCAATCTCCTTCCTTCCCTTTCTTGTGAACTAGACCCTCAGATACTTGAACTCCTTGAGGTAGGGCCTCTCCCCTGACCCAGAGTTTGCAGACCACCCTTTTCCAGTCGAGAACCATGGTCTCAGATGGATGTCTTCCAATCCCATGGATCCGCCATTGTGTAGTTGTTTGACTACCCCATTGACTTCTGCCCCAGAGATTGGACCGTCCATCCCCAGGTCTCCCAGCTCTGATTCCTCATCAATGTGTGTCAGTGGGATTGAGGAGGTCCTCAAAGTATTCCTTCTATTGCCCAACTATGGCCCCAGTTGACATTAGCAGCTCCCTATTCCCACTAGACAGTGTAAGCAAGTTGATGCCTTCCTCCCCTGAGGTGCCAGATGAGTTGCCAGAACCTCTTTGCAGACAATCAATAGTCTTTCTCCATGGCTTCATCAAACTCCTCCCACGCCGGGGATTTTGCCTCAGCAACTGCCGCAGCTGCAATGTGCAGCCATTATATTATATTATATTATATTATATTATATTATATTATATTATATTATATTATATTATATTATATTATATTATATTATATTACCGTATCTGCCCGCATATAAGACAAGGTTTTTTTCATTGAAAATAATTTGAAAAAGGGGGGGTCGTCTTATTATCGCGCCCTAGTTTTTCCGGCGGAGGGCGCAGGCTTTTTGGTCAAAGCGGCAGGAAGCAGCTCAGACCGCGAGCGGTTCCAGAGGTCCGGGCCTGGCCTAGTTCAAAGTTACAGGTTTACTAGTACTGAGGATTAAAATGTCCAGAAAATTTCCAGACCCAGCAGGAGTTTTCAGCGAGCAGACTCTGTACAGGTGAGGGCTCGCATCGCTCGCTCGATTCACACACGCATTCTCCCTCAGAACCTCATCCGTCTCACCGTTCTTTATATGCACCCGACACACACACACACACACTCCCTCACACATACAGCGGGTTTGCGTGTGTGTCTGCGCAATAATTGCGCAACAGCGGGTTTGTGTATGCGCGCGATCATGGCGCAACAGCGGGTTTGTGTGTCTGCGCGATCATGGCGCAACAGTGGGTTTGTGTGTGTGTCTGCACAATCATGGCGCAAAAGCGGGTTTGTGTGTGTGTGCGCGATCATGGCACAGCAGCCGGTTTGTGTGTCTGTTCGTTCATGGCGCAGCTGTGTGTGTGTGTGTGTGTGTGTGTGTCTGTGCATTTTGCCGCAGCAGTGTGTGTATAAACAAGCTTCCCCTACATGAAAACTCCATCTCAGCTCCACAACTAGATGTGAAGTTCATCAGTGTCTGATGATCGCGAAGTTGCACAATCTGACCGTGAAAGCTCCTGTCAGCAAAGGTGCGTTCGGGCAGAGAGATCAGTACAGTGGACTGGTAGACTAGTTGTGTGCACCCCTGTTAATAAGCAAATATTAAAGCAGTCTGGAATTATTAGTAGCATTAGTTAAATTTTCTCAAAATTTCAATAAAAATTATTTCTTTAAAAAGTGAATTTAGTCTTTTTTTCTGAAGATTAGTCTTGAAAAGGGGGGGGGGTCGTCTTATAATCAGGGTCGTCCTATATTCGGGCAAATACGGTATATTCACTTGTTTCAGCCCAATAGTGCACATTTCCAAGGCACCAATAAATAACAATAAGGGCATCATATTTATAGCTTTTCATTAATAATAAAGGCAACAATACATAGAAATATTTCATCTGCCAAAAATGTTTTTCTCCTCTGCCTGTGATCAGCATGTCATGTGCAAGCTGAGCCTCCTGCAGCTCTGAGATCAGTCAGCCTGTTAACACCAGTCGAACTCCTCCTGTGACTACAGCCTGCCTCCACTGGAGGAGGAGGAGGCCATTCATGAGCGATCCAGCAGCGCCTCTGCTCTGAAGAGGGGCCTGTATAGGTCAAGCAAGCTAGATCATTAATTTTGCATTAGTTTTCCCTGCACTATTTAAACATAACTTGTGGACCCCAACTTAATCAGGATAATGGGAGAAGCTTTCCTATAAAGCTGCCTGGTTATAATGCTAATTCCATCCAAATTAAAATGGTCCAGCACAATTTAAAGTGACATCTTAATGAGAAAAAATGACAGCATTGTTACTCAGAGATATTTACTTAAAACTGCATTATAATCAGAAAGTACTAAAAACAGTGCTACTTTCCATGCCAAGCAGCTTTAAGTCAGTAATAAAACATCAAGGATGGGAAGATTTACAATGTGTAACGGTGTTTTCTGACCTTCTTACATGCTAGAATGAGTCAGGACTTGCTTTATGGCATCCATACTCTAAATAAATTGTGTTTACCTTAAGTCCACCCTTGTATTCATCCACTTGCTCTTCTGTTAAATTTGAATCTTAAACAATGAGCAAAACCAGATGCACCAAAGTGAGATCCTAATGTCTCATGCTGACACTTGGAGACTCACACAGACAGTGGAACAGTGAAGTAAAGTGTATCAATGTTCAGCCAAACAAACACAAAGTAAAGCTGTTTAATTTTTACATAAGACACTGCAGTCCATCCATATCCATATCCACACATACACACACTGTCATGAACTGGTGTGTTGTAGAGAGGACCCAGGCACAGATGTAAATACAAAGTTCAAATTTATTCCAAACATAAGGAATACGAAGACACACTCAGGACTCACACGACTAGGAACCGACAAACACAGACGAGACAGGCACGCTTAAATACACAGAGGGAGGTGATCACAGGAACGAAACACAGGTGGCAGGATTACAATAGGATACACCTGTGGGAGACAAAGGGCAGGAACATTAGCACAGATCACAAGACAGGACACTAGAGGGAGACATATGACACAAGGGAGGTGACATATGACAGAGCCCCCCCCCTAGGGGCGGACACCGGACGACCCAGGAGAACCAACAAGGGCGGGAGGGCGGGGGACGACACACAAAAAAAGGCCAGGAGGCACAGTTCAGGAGGACCCAGGCCTGGGTCTGGATCTGGTTCCGGAGGGCCCGGGTCTGGATCTGGTGCAGGGAGGCCCGGGTCTGGATCTGGTGCAGGGAGGCCCACCTCGGGCTCTGGTGCTGGGAGGCCCACCTCGGGCTCTGGTGCTGGGAGGCCCACCTCGGGCTCTGGTGCTGGGAGGCCCACCTCGGGCTCTGGGAGGCCCACCTCGGGCTCTGGGAGGCCCACCTCGGGCTCTGGGAGGCCCACCTCGGGCTCTGGAACGGAGACGCCCACCTCGGGCTCTGGAACGGAGACGCCCACCTTGGGCTCTGGAACGGAGACGCCCACCTCGGGCTCTGGAACGGAGAGTCCCGGGGCTGCAGCGGCACAGGAGGGTCCCGGGGCTGCAGCGGCACAGGAAGGTCCCGGGGCTGCAGTGGCACAGGAGGGTCCCGGGGCTGCAGCGGCAGGAACTGGAACGGGTTCCAGGGCTGCAGCGGCACAGGAGAGTCCAGGGGCTGCAGCGGCACAGGAGAGTCCAGGGGCTGCAGCGGCAGGAACTGGAACGGGTTCCGGGGCTGCAGCGGCACAGGAGAGTCCAGGAGCTGCAGCGGCAGGAACTGGAACGGGTTCCGGGGCTGCAGCGGCACAGGAGAGTCCAGGGGCTGCAGCGTCAGGAACTGGAACGGGTCCCGGGGCTGCAGCGGCACAGGAGAGTCCAGGGGCTGCAGCGTCAGGAACTGGAACGGGTCCCGGGGCTGCAGCGGCACAGGAGGGTCCCGGGGCTGCAGCGTCAGGAACTGGAACGGGTCCCGGGGCTGCAGCGGCACAGGAGGGTCCAGGGCCAGGAGGCTGCCCCTCGTCACAGCAGGTCAGGTGAGAACCCTCGATGAGGACCTGCTGTGCCAGGCAAGCCGCTCAGGCGTACTCCAACTGACCCTGGAGGGCCGGGATTGCCACCAGTGCCGGGTAGCTGGAGAAGCGGGAGAGGACCACCTCCGCCAAGCGCAGCTTCCTGTGGGGGCATGCCTGCCCGGTGGAGATGATCCTGTTGGCGTGCCTCACCGCTTGCGCAGCCCACAGGAGGAGCTCATCCGCTGGGTCCATGTTGGTTGGTTCCTCCTTAAGGACGAGCTCTGCAGGAAGAGCGAAAACAGCGGGAGGCTGCTGGGACTGAGACGGCTCTGGGGATATCCGTCGGGGCTGCTGCAGAGGAGCAGGGAGGTCAACGTGGACCCGGAGCACTCCTGACCTGATGGTGTCAGGTGGCGGCGATGACTGGGGAAGGCGTCGTCGCTGCTTTGGACCCGGTGGCGTCCTGTAAGCCAACCGGGTCCCCAGGTAGGGTGAAGCGTGCTCCGGGCGAGCATCTGCTGGATCCATAGTGTTGGTCGGTTCCTTCTGTCATGAACTGGTGTGTTGTAGAGAGGACCCAGGCGCAGATGTAAATACAAAGTTCAAATTTATTCCAAACATAAGGAATACGAAGACACACTCAGGACTCACACGACTAGGAACCGACAAACACAGACGAGACAGGCACGCTTAAATACACAGAGGGAGGTGATCACAGGAACGAGACACAGGTGGCAGGATTACAATAGGATACACCTGTGGGAGACAAAGGGCAGGAACATTAGCACAGATCACAAGACAGGACACTAGAGGGAGACATATGACACAAGGGAGGTGACATATGACACACACACACACACACACACTCACACACACACACACACACTCACACACACACACACACACACACACCTCTGTGTTCACTCTATGGTCTGCTGCTGAGCTGTTGTGCGAGCAGGGCTGAGAAAGAACCAACCAGTTTCATGATTACATTTAAAAGGAGGTGTGCTCCCAGAATGAAATCCTTATTTTTCTCATTTTTACACACAGTGAACATTTGTTATGCCCGATGGGTAAACAATTTCTATAAATATATATATGTACTTTTTTCTCGTATTTCTTGTTTTCTTCCAACCAAGCAAAAAATTATAAAGAAAAAACCAAAAGCTACTTGCCTGTGGAAACTTAAAAGATTCTGTGGGAAAGTGTATTTTGATTACCTTTGTAGTTAGCAAACATGAATGAAGTTCATTGTGTGAATTTCCCAAATGTGTCTATAGAATATACTAAAAACATGAAGCAGTCTGATAAGCGAACCAACACAGGCAGGTTTTTATTTAACGGCTTTAATCCAAAAAGCATTGCTTTGATACATGTTTGGCTGATGATTAGCGTTTAGTTTGGTGTAAAACATTTGTTATTTGCTTTGAAGTATTCTATATGCTTTATTTTTTGATAATAATTGAAAAACTCTGACTGCGGTGCATGTTTTCTGTCTGTTGTTGTCTTTGCATTTGTGCAGGTTGAAAGCGTTTTGATGGGATGAATTGGTCCTCGAGCCTTTTGTAGGTTTATAGGAAGGAAAGATGAGCCACTCTTCATGATTGGCTTCAGTAAATCGTGTCCCCCCTGATAGGCTTCTAACATAGCAGTAAACAGCCTTCCCTCACAGATTTGTTCTCCCTCATGGTGTATCAGTAGTGGACAGTGGACTTGTGTAGTCAGTTGCTGAGGTCTTGCTTACTGCACAGCTTCACACTACTCTGATTAGGCTGCCTATATTCCCCATGGTGCCTGTGATCAGAGGCCATATTCGTCTCCAACCATCATTTCTTTTTATTCCATCTCTCAGAGCTCTCCCTTCGCCTCTCTTCTGCTCTCTCTGCCTCTCCACTCTCATTCTATCCTTCTATCCATCTGTCTTGATCTCTAGGGAGACCAGCCCAATTAACCTGTTTAAACAGCCATCTGAGCATCCCGTCCATTCCAATGTGGATGTGTGAGAGAGAGAGCCAGTTCACTGAGCCAGGATCCCAGTGCCAGGCCTCCATCCGTTGGCTTTCCCCAGACCCCACCTCCACCTCTCCTCCACAGCCATCATCAGTTTCTTCTTCTTCTTCCTACATCATCCTCTCCTGTTCACAATAAGCCTGATTGTAATAGATAATAGCCTGATTTAGTGTCTGTAAAAATGTTTTTTTTCTCTCTCTCTCTTTTTTTTTTTTTGTAGGGCAGTGACATCTGATGCATTCAGTGCTCCACACTTTGAACAATTCAACTGGCTGCATCTATATAAACAGTGCTGCCTCCGGAAATATTGCTTTAGCAACCCGTCTGCCCACAAGCTCTTTATTTTCCTTTCATTTTTTCCTTCTTTAACGTTCTTTCATTCATTTCACTGTCTCTGATTGCCACCTCTGCACATCCTCTCATCTGTATCCTTTTCACCATTCCTTTCTGCTTTTCTCCCCTCACTTTTTTTGTCACTCCTCAACTTTCCCTCCCCCTCTTTCTGACTCGATTTTTTCCCCCCGTTCTCACTTCCCTTTCAACACTTGTCAGCTACTTCCTGTCAGGCTGTCCAAAGAACAGCATAAGAAGGTCACATCTCTTCCTCTCCAACTTGTCCTTGCCTTGTTGGAGGAAGATGGGAGCTTTAATTAGAAAGGTGTGAAGAAATGTGAAAATGGAATTTGGGTTGTGATATTGTTCTAGAAAAAAAAAAGAAAATAGACGGATGATTTTACTCATTTTCATGTAACGACAATGAAGAAATGATTGACTGCATTCATTTGCTGCACAGCCACGCTCTGGTCGAATTTTCCACATTTCAGTGGGGTGATTGTTCTCATCGACTAGACAGCGGAGAAGTGCTTGGCTGGCTGTTTGGCACACATGGGTCTTATTTGCCAGATCAATGCACACCCTGGGCTCACTGCTTTAGACAACTTGTTAATGTGCAGCGCTGTGCCGTTGGGCTTCATTGCTTTGTTGTTGGCTGATTTTTATAATCTCTCTTATAGCAGTATTGACCCAACTGAGTGAAAGAAGATCTATTGGAGGTCTGTGTGTGTGTGTGTGTGTGTGTGTGTGTGTGTGTGTGTGTGTGTGTGTGTGTGTGTGTGTGTGTGTGTGTGTGTGTGTGTGTGTGTGTGTGTGTGTGTGTTTAGTGTTGTTTGGACGAGCAAAGCTGGCACTGTCTTTTTCTTTAATTGGTGCAAGAACAAGACCCTCTGGGTTTTCCATGCACAGCCTGTCATTCTATTTGTGTGTGGGTATTGGTGCAGTTAGTTCAGCTTGTCACAGTCGAGACACGCAGGCAATTGTTGGAAATAAAATGCCCATACATGCACACACAGGGAGTGATTACACTTTACACCTACAGTTACCTCTGGCTTTGGTATTTATTGCCTTATTGAATTAGACTTCTACTGATTTTCATTTTTACATTAAGGACTGCTTTGTTTTGATGTGTGGCTCCTGTTATTTAGATATTAAGCAACGCAACTGGCTTCAGTTGTGCACTTTATTGGTTTAAAGTACATTTTCTTTTCTTTTTTTAAAACCAGTAAACTGATAGGGGGGAAGATGTAACATCTCCACATGAGGAGCCATGGCTACATTATTAAAACAGCACACACACAGCTTTAAAGGAGCAGTTTGTAGAGATTGTTGTGGTGGAGTGTATCTATTAGTGCTACAGTACATACAACAGTGTAGAAGACCACTGATTCAGCAGGGATAACCAGCCAGTTTGACAAACTGTTCCATCTCTTTACTGCAGTGGGGGATCTCCCAGTAACCATGATGACCTGATGCTGGTAGCTGGGGGAGGGAATGTCATAAATGATGAGCAAGGAAGTTAAGTGTGGCAAAAAATTGTTGATCCACGAGCTGACTGACTCATACTGGCCATCCTGCAAATGGAAGATGGTGTTGTGCACAGGACCACCAAAACCCAAGTGTTACCGGCAACACAAAGGGTCATCTAATATATAGTTTACAAAAAATCTTTTCAAACTTGTTTTTTTAAACTTTTAAGCCCATGATGGTACATGAACTGAATCAAATTGCCCTTATTACTAGTATATATTCATCTCTAACCGACAAAAGGTGAAAGGTGAGCGATATTGTTCATTGCTTTTGCCTGTGTTAAATTATTTAATGTGCCAGTGAATAATAAGTAAGTAATGTTTGTTTACATAGCACCTTTCACAGAAAAAATCACAAAGTGCTTCACAAAACATTCAAATTAAAACATTATTAAAAGACAAAAAACTAAAGAAAAAAATCATTCAAAAGACAATAAAAATATTAAAGGTCATACAGTAAAGATAAGTAAAACATAACGTTAAAAAAGTCATAAAAACAAATAAATATATTTCGAATGCATAATGATCATAAAATTATTGAATAAAAATGGTTAAAACTAATGAAAAACATAAAAAGGTTTAGTTAAAAGCATTTTGAAATAATCAAGTCTTCAGCTGCTTTTTAAAGATGTCCAGACTGTCAATACAACGTAAATACAATGTAAAAATAAAGAGATCACCTGGACTTTTATAGTTCTAAAATAGATCTGAATAAAACTTTCATTAACTAATCGTTAGATGTACATCTACAGCTAATTCACTTTTGGTGCCAACCCAATTAAAGATGGCCACCATAGCCAACTGACCAGAGAAAACACAAAGATGGTTTTAACCCTGTCGATTTTGCAGACATTAAGCTGAGGTTCTATGATTTTAGCTGAAAGACTTTTATAACACATACCTCCTGCTAACACATTGCACAAAAGCTCATGTCATAATCTTGCTTTTGAGTGGAATGATAAAAGTGAAGGCATTTATAGAGTTTGACAGCCAATAAATAATTAGAAAAAATAACCAAACTTTAACCAAATGCAAAAAAAAAAAAAAAACAATAAAAATAAACTAAGAATGTAGATGTGTAATGCAAACTGAACCATTAACTTAACAAGAACCAAAATGACAAGCTGTCTGGTGTCAAGAAAGAGCCAGAGTCTAATCCCACATGGAACAGCTGCTGTGCTTTTAAACTAAAAATATTGGGCCGAGGTGTTCCCAGCAAATACTTGATGGAAAACCACTTCCATCATACCATTATTACAGCCACGGCCATCACAGGGGAGCATAACAACTATGCCAACAATTCTAAACACCTTTTTTTTTGTTTGTTTAATCTCAGTCATGAAAGCATAAGATATGTATTCCTTCAAGGAATGTTTGGCCTTTAATTAGCATTTGTATTCAGGTATTCATTCTGAAGTCTTGCTTCTACAAAATAATTATACTACAAGCTTTATAAATGCACAATTTGCTAATTTTTGCCTTATCTTCCTGTTTTTTTTCCTGATGTTTCAACTTAAAATGAAAACTGATACATTCCCACTTTTGTTTTGACAATAGCCTCTCAGTTACCTCTCCTCTCAGTGTTGACATTCCAGGTTCTTCCAGTCATAACTGCAATCCTGCTGCACTGTTGGCTGGATGCCGAGCTCAGAGAGAAAAGGAGCAATAATTGGCTGCCAGAGTGAAAAGGGGCAATAACAAGATCTGCCATTCAACCCCCCCCCCCCCCCCCCCCCCCC